>JAGSMT010000736.1:0-83920 GCA_029286875.1 Lamproptera curius
CCCCAATTGTAATCGACAAATTCCGTTTACCGTACAACACCCCAGCACGTCGATATATCGACTGTCAATTGAACGTGAAGGCCGCAGCACAGCCCAAATCGTTAGAACAAAGGCTTCCCTATAGTCCAAACGCCAAGCATAAACGCAAATTATGCTCGCTCAGTCTTCTGTAGCATCTGCCGCAGCGAAATATGTGGTCTATGGTACTAAAGCCTTTTCGGAATCCAGCTTGTTCGGTGGCTGGAAGTCGGCTGGCTGGAAGTCTGAGCGAGACGATTCAATATTTTGAGAACAGAACATAAACGCGACTCAGAAGGGAAATCGGTCTAAGATTTCAAGAGGCTCTTATCGCCTTCTTGAAAAACAGCACCACTAAGCTTCTGCTTCTGGATACCAGCCTTTAGGACGAAATTAAAGAGCCTCTGAAGGACTAAGTACCGGTTCTCCACCCGCTTTCAGAAACTCTGCTGTAGTTCCGTCCTCACCAGGCGCTTGCCGTTGGTCGAGAGCCATCTCGTATCTCGCTCCAGACTGACGTCCGGGATATCTTCGGAGTTGTGCCGGGTGAGCTTTGTTCTGTCATCAATCGCTTCAGTAAGCGGTCTGACGACGATTGCACAACTGTCCATAGAACCTCGCAATCACACTCAAACCTTCCGGCCTCACTGGAGATGACGGCCCATTATCGGTCTTCAACTTTAGTCAACTGACTTTGCTCGATAGCCAGATCTCTAGCGAGGACTTTAGAACCTGATTCCGTTCTATTGCTTCTAATTCTTAATACGAGATGTATTAAAGTTACGCAAGTCCCACCGCATATACTTGAGATCTCGCGATTAAGCTACCTGTAATCTGACTCATCAGAAGAAGACTGTAGCCGCATCTTCCGTCTGGTATCCAGAAGGTGTGTTTTATAAACCTAGAACCCACACCATGAAAAGTCTCCACGAGCTCAGTGTTAATATCATCCACAGTGTTGTACGTCTGTAAGTTCGAGCTGAAGCCGTAGGCATTTTGAATATGGGCACGAGATGGAGAATTGCCTCGACCGCCTCATCGGAGTGTGTCGATATCGGTGCATATACCTGTACTGACAAAATATCGTTTGATATTCTGAGTATAAGGTATGCGACCCTTGGCGACACACCTCGATTTTAACAATGTTATTAATGAGAGAACTCTTCTTCCGGCGCCCGTCATCCTCTCGTCGGTCCTTAATGTCCGTGCGTTGAAAGTTGCCAGGTCCAATCATCGTTGGTGGAAGCCTGAATCCACCGGGATTCTTAGCACCCCCTGCCCCATCCGTTACCAAGGCCGCTACCGTATCCAGGAAAGTGGGGCTGCCGGGGACTGGGGGCCGCAGGTTGTTGCATTCTTCATGAGGGGTTTTGCCACAGTTGCCACGCTGGTGTGTCGGTTGGCAACCGCAGTCCCTTTCAGATCCTTTCACACCTCGAACGCGCTGCCCGTTAGGTTCCGGTATTATGGATCTGAAGGTGAGATGGTTATCCCGCCATCTGTCGGCCGCCATAGTATGGTATTGTGGCGACTTTTCCTCAGTCGCCTGGCATAACGACACCCGCGGGAGGAAATGGGGAAGCTGAATTCTATGCCACATCCACACGGCTTAATAATACTTTTGGTGGTTCTTATCATTAATCTGCTTTTATTAAAATATGAAATGAAGACTGTATGTAATGTTTTTGGTAATTATTTATTTAAGTTGGTATACATTTTTTATATAAAAAAATATTAAAACTGTAACTTTTTAAAATTATTTTTTCGAATTCAATTATCATAGCAAAATAAGCATCAGTTATCAAAAAATTATTGCTGTTGCATTAAATACTAAGTATTGGTATTTTGAGATCTTACTAATTGATATTTTGGCTTGTATTTGAAGTTCTGAGGAGGGATCAAAAAGTAATGAGAATGAGATTGAATATAATCTCATTCTCACTACTTTTTGATAGAAAAATAAATAACTTGATTATTTATTTTTTACCTGTCTCCTCTACAGAATCCTTCACTTGTTATAATCTTCGCACATGTTTTCTCTTAAAAATTATTTTAATTTGTGGACAAGATAAAAAACAGCTAGGCGCCAGATCAGGTGTTTGCTGAATCTGATTGAGCTGGCCATCTTATTGCCAAACTATGCTTTATCAAGATGAAACAGCACGCCCCTTCAAATTTTCCTCTATTTTAACGTTGACTGCGTTCCTGCAGACTTGGGAATTAAAGCTGCTTTTTAACATGTAATAGTGGTTCCACCATCCAGGTGACATTGTTGATTGATATCAACAAATTAACTTCTGAGTACCAAAATATTGGGGTCATAAACTTGCCATCTAATACCACGGCATGAAAATTCTTCGGGGTTGGCAAGGATGGCCATTTCAAAGATTGATGTTTCATCTCCTGATGAAAAGGCCGAACCCATGTTTCGTCTACTGTTGCAAAACGGGACAAAAGTTTTCTAATTCTTCTAAAATCTTGTCCAATAATATATTGGGACTGTCAAGTCATGTTCGTTTCTGTTTCTCGGCACTCTTCTTTAGAAGACTTTTCTCAAATTCAAAACTATGACAATATGGATCGAATACCATTCTCTAATTTGGGAGCATTTTCTTGGAAGACTGACGTCGATGGGCGGCTGCCACGAAGTTTGTATTCCGTGCTCATTCATCGTACTTGAAATTGAGTAACCCACCTTGTGACAATGGCATACGGCAAAACAATGTCTTTGAATCGCAATAAATTTGCTGCGTCCTTATTTATTTTTAAACACAGGTTTTTAGTAACAGCCCGCACTTTGTTTTTCTCCATTTTAGAGAACACGTTCCGATACAAAGCAAACAAATTATTACATTTAGATAATAAGTGAAGAGAAACAAAGATTTTTTTTTATTGGCATATCTAATATCTAAGCTACGCCTTACAGTAATTATTATCTTCTGTTTCAGTATTATTTGTTAATTATGTTGTGACTATATATGGTATTCTCTCTACTTTTTGATCCCTCCTCGTTGTTCTAGAAGAATCATCAAACTCTTTTAGTTAACTTTGAATGGTTGTTTGAACTAAAATCATGTTCCCGATCGCAATTATACACAAACTTTTTGGTTTTTTTAAAGTTTGTTAATTTTTAACGACTTCTGAACTAGTTTCGTTGGAAAAGTTTGTTTGGGGAAACCATAAGCAGCCGAAACGTTTTTGGCAAAACTCGCTGAAATCAAAAACTTTCTTCAGTGATATTGAAACTTTTTGGGAAATTCAGTATTTAATATCACTCCCGGTCCCTGGCAATAATTTTTAAAAATTATTAACTTTGGGAACTAATTAAACTTGTTAATTAAACTTTTGAACAGAAAATTACAAAAAATAACAACTAATGTTTGGATGTGGGATAAAAAAACTTTTAATTTTAAAACCGATTCGTGTCCTTTGTTTTCCGAAAAGTCGTCGTCGTTTTTTTTCCCCTCCTTCCACAACAATAATATAAAATTGAATTTTTTTTTTTGCCTAAATTGTTTCCCAATTAACCAAAAACCAAAAATTTAGACTTCGTTTGCAATTGGAAGGCGAAAAATTAAAATTGTTAAGAAATTTTAACCCCAAAGGATCTTTTTAAGAATATTTTTTATTTTATTGTATTTATAATTTGTAAAGCGAAATAATAAATGGTATCTTTAGTCTACATATACAGATATTTGAATAACGCAAATTTTCCTTACGTCACCAAACTATAAGACCATCTTTTATATTTTATATCTAATCTAATTAATTATCATATTGACTAAAATATTAGATAAACCCAAAAAGTATGTTCCAATTTGGAAGGTCTCTTAAAGCTTTCCCAAGAATTAATATCTGTATATGATATTAACTATTTATTCCTAATCTTCCCCCTATATTAAGTTTAAGGTAAATAATTTCAAAGTAAAAATGTGTCTTATTTTTTACCAATTCAAATAAGGAGAATGATTGGAGAGATTTTTTTTATTTTTTTTTACCCTTTTTGTCTCTTCTGTGTCATTTTATTTAATTTTCTTAAAGAGGTTGGTTGGGTTTTTTATGTTTGATTTTGTGATAAGTACTTTATGAGTATGTTTAAGAATATAAAACCCCGACTTCTTAAAGCATCGTTCCCGGATAAATTTGGGAAAACCAAAGCAATTTAACTGCCCTTAATTCGAGATCGTCATCCGGGGATCACGATCGATCCGGCCATCCGGGGTTTCGTACGTTTCCGAACAATCGTCAAACTGGGTGCCTTTGGGGGGCCAAAAAATTCGGCTGGTTGGGCGTTTTGTTATCGGGTTTCTCACCCCATCCCAATGCTTCTCCAGGTCTTGGTGGGCGTCCCCCTCATGACCTACGTGCCGGTTCTTTCAATTTTCCCAGAAACGAATATAAAATCATTCATTGGCTACGGGTGTGCCGCGTATCCAAAGGGGTTTTTTGTGATACGTCAGGGGCCAGAGTGGCGCAATCCCCCCGGATTAGGATCTGAAGTGGCGTGGCGGAAATAAGCCACGGAACGCTAAAGCTGGATGGAAGTTTTGTAGTGAAGCCGGGCCCTGGCAAACTAGTGTGGGACGCCTTTTCCCAAGATGGGGATGCATTTTCAAAGGGCCGGGTGGGCTGGAATAATCAAAGATCGAGGGATGGCTTTCGGGATTTATGTCCAAATGGAATGAACGGGCTTAAAAATGATGATAAAACATTTTGTCCAAATCGAACTTCTTGGGTTTAAGGCAAAAGGGTCAACCTTAAGAAAATTGTATGATAGAACTTAATAAATTGTATGATTAAACGATTTTTATAATTGACCTTCTTATATTGATCTTTCGTCTTCATGTAGACAGCGAGAGCATATATCTTTTTCGAATATCAAAACTTTTTTTAAAAGTTCAAAAATAAAAATTGCATCAAGGCGTATTCAAACCTCATTTAAGGTTAATATGTAAGTTCACACAAAATTTCATGCATTAAAAAAAATCATTCTATTTGCATTGGTTAAATGAGTACCTTAAAAGATATCATTGAGATTTAAATGAAGTGACAGAAATTTTGGGGCAGTTACGTGCAGAAGACAATTCGTTACCCGCTTATATTGCGCAAAATTGTTATACACTGTTTGAAGTCGATCGTATTTTTGGTTAAAATTTGTTGTTATATGAAGATCGGTGCGTGTACGTACTTCACAATACCTTTTTGAACAAGTCCCGTCGTTTCCAATTAATGCATTAAGAATAAAATTGAGATTAATATAAGGCATACACAAATAATAATCAACTACGTATGTTAAGATGTTATGAGTAATTTAGGACACTACATTTATTATAGACTGTTTCTATATCTATGTGTACTCTATTTAATAAAAACTTAAATTTACATTCCAAAGTTTAAATTTATTAGTAAACAAAGTTACATGATGCATCTTAAGTAAATATTGTATTTTTAACTATCTGTAAACCTTCATGAGTTTACCCAAAGTAATGAAAATGTTAGGCCCGGGATTAAAAGGTTATACGTATTTAACAAACAAATTTTTTGGTGGGTTATAACGAATTCTTTGTGTGAAATAAAAATTCCTTTTAATCAATAATGAGATCTAAAGAAATATTATGGGATTTTTGTTGATAAATTTATTTGTATTTTGCCAAAAAAGAAATTAATTGAACACAGTACTGAAATGGGTATAAAGAAAGAATTTTCTTTGGAAGGGTGTTATACAATGAAAAACTGAAAAACAAACACCATACTCCTACCTATAATTTCGTAAAAAACATTGATTTTTTTGATTTTGATTTGTATTTTATTTTACTTTTTTGATACTTTTATTTGATTATGACACTAAGTTTTGGATAAAGCAGACGTCATTTTGTCAATTAAAAGCTTTGGGGTAAAAGAGTATTGATCAATTTCCAAATAAAATAATAAATTTAAAATGATCTTGGTTGTTTGCAAGAAATTAATAATTATGTTCTTTGTTCATAACGAAATTCAATTAAAGTTAAAAGCATTTTAAGCCCCCTAGCCCTTAGATTAATGTAACGATATCTGGATGGTTAGTTTACACAGAAAACCGGTTAGATCACCGAATAGTTCCCTTCCAAATATTTTAATATTTTTTATATATATTTCCTTGTGCTCCCTCTTAGTGCTCCGATTTTGCAATCTTTTTTTTCTAAATAATTTTTATTTATTTTTTTTTTATCTTTTCAAGTGTACAGTCGGCAATGCAATGGCATTTTCTGATCAACCTTAAAGGTGATGAGGAGATTATTGGAAAAATTTGCACGGGTTAAAATGGAAAAACGAACAAAAAAAAATATTGAAAATAAATTGTACCAAAATAGATAAGTAAATTTATAAATATAATAATACATTTTTATAATAAATATTTGATAATTTTGAATATATATGATAAATAAAAAAATTTATTAAACAAATAAATATATTCAAACCTACAAAATGAAAATTTAACCGATGATTTTTATTTGGGGTCAAAAAATTTTAAATAAGTTCTTTTACTTTTTACCTTAAAATTTGCCTTTTACCATCTTGTTTCAGAAATTTACGGATGGGCTAACGAAAAAAGAGGGAAACATGTCAGAACATGAATAGGGCATTGGAAAACGGGTCGTCAAAAAAATTTTTGCTTTACCCCTTATTGAAAGTGAAAATTAAGATGGTGTATCGGAAAAATGGAGAAACTTAGAGTGGTAAGGTTCGTGGGGCGTCGCGCGTTCAACCACTAAAGTTCGAAACGATGCGCAGAAGTGGTTTATCGTGGATTAAAAACAGAAATGCGGTTAAAAGTCGGTGTTTTTGAGGTGATCCCCAAGGTCAAGATAGCCGCTCACCCAATCATGAGGAAAAATAAGGGCCTCACGGCTCAACTCAGTGGGCCTTTTTATACCGGTAAAGGCATACGGGGACCCTATCCTTCTTTGCACAACTTTGAAAATGCTGTTCCACAAAGATTATCTATAAAGACCAACCCAAAAAATTCTTTGGGCGTGCTGATCTTCTTTTAAAATGCGCCCCACCCGACAACCTGACACTTCATTGGGTTCACGGTTAAACCGAACTTTCCACCAATTTTTGTAGTAGCCAAATCGATCAACTCCCGGCTTTGGGCGCACATTGGAATCAAAAATGATAAAAACTTAAATTAAAAACAAAAGGAGAGAAGAATACCCGAAGACATCAAATTAAGATTCAGCCACAAAGAATTTCGTCCAAAATACTGATTGCGGCGTCCTCGAAGAAAGAAGAAACCTTCCAATACTTTCTCTGAAATCATTAAAGGAAGGCCTGTAAGGAGAATGTCGTGATGACGGGTGTTAAAGGCTTTGGGAAATCCGGGATTTTGTTTTTGAGGATCTTTGCCTGGGGAATAAACCATTGGGAACATAACCGGTTGGGGGCCCGAACGCGCCCCCCAAAGTGACCTTCAAAGGGCCCCCGAAGGGGATGGCTTTGGGCCGCCTTTCTGGACCCAAAAATGTGAATCGAGGCTGTGGGGGCGCCTCCTCGATTCAGACGCTTTGCCAAAAATCATTTAAAGGGCGAAGGCTCATCAAATTTTACTACCCTTAAAGCGTTGGCGCTGGGAAAAAGGTGGCGCAAAAACTCAGCAAGCTCCCCTATCTTATGGTGTTGCACAGTTCTGAAAGGGTGTTAAATTCGACTTCACCGGGGGCCGATGTCGGAGTGTTGTGTATGTCCTACACCTAAATGGGGTGTTCCTCTCTGGGGTCCGCTACCGCCTTAAGGGGTAATTTTTTTTTTTCAAGAAGGAAAACCTACCATTGGTCGCCGGCGGCGGCGGCGAAAATCATCTGCTGTGATTTAGCTCTCTAATTAAAAGAACAGCATTTAAAATGATGCACATTTTGGTGCTGCCATTGCTATGGCGCAGCTGGCTTTTGACGGCGGCGGGCGCGTGGCTCGGGTTGGCCCCGGCGCTGGCGTTCCCGGGGCGACCTGGCGTTGGGGACGGAGGGTGGGAATCGGTGGGTTTGGATGGGATGGTTCGCCTGGAAGAGGCCCCGGGATCGCAGAATGCATGCTTTTGGCCCCAGGGCAGCCGGGTGGTTAAGTTGGCCGGGATTGCGGCAGTTAACGCACGCAGGAGGTTCAATGGGGGACTTTTTTGTCTTTGGGGTCGGGGGGATGCGTCCAGGTCCCCGGGATTTGACGCAAGGGGCGGCAAAGCCCCAGCGTGACCGAATACGCGTTTGGGCCTGCCTGGCAAACCCGTTAGGTGGGGCCGTCAAACGAGAAACGACCGATCCCACCGCTCTCGACTCCAAGGCTTTCTTCCTTTAGCGCTCGGGCGTACTTCCCTTAAAACGGCTTTTTGGTGCGTGGGGGCCATCTGGAACCCGGACGGGAATCTCTAATTCCTTTATGGAGTTTCTCCCGGCAGGGATTTTAGGCCCGACCATTTTCCGTGCGCCCTCATCGGGAGCGGAATGTGTTGTTTGGCCCGGAGGGAATAAGGTCCCCCTAAATCGTCTGAGGTTTTTTTGTATTGTCCCTGATTGCTTCAGAGGCCTCAATTAAATGTTTGATAGGGCCGAGCGAATCTCACCATTTCCCTTTCTCGGGAATAGATGGGCGGTGGGCGTTTCCTACGGGCAGCCGTGCTTGGAGGCTGGGAAGGCTGGGGGGAGGGGGGGGGGGTGGATCGCGGATGGATGGATTGGATTTTTGGCCTTTGGGAGACGACGGTTTGGGAACCCCTGCTGAGGGCAGGTTTTGGGTGTCAGGCTTTGCAGCCTTGACAGGAAGGACGGTGTGGGGATGAGGTGCCCTTTGGCGCCCTTTTTGGTTTGACTTTTAGCCGTCATCTGGATTTCTTGGGCTTTGGTCTCGACCTCCGTCCGACCTGTGGATGCTCGTCGACTTTGCGTCCTATCATCGTCGGGGAAGGGCCTGGACGGTCCGGGGTTGATGGACGGTGGTCAGGGGTAATCGGGTCAAAATTGAGGCAACAAAACTAAGGCCATGGTGTTTTTCCAACCCCTTAAATTGCCAGTCCTTTAAAGCAAAGCATGTACATGCCCAGGCCTCCAATGAAAAACTCTAGTCTTTGAATACTAATCAAATGATTGGTATTAGCGTCATTTGTCCTTTTTATAGCACCCCGGTTTCGGGGCCATGCCACTAGGTAGGGGCTTTTGATTTTTGCTTAGGCGCAAAAAGCTAAAAATTTTAAATAATCTATGCTTTGGATTTTTGTTAAACCATTCTCTTTTAATAATTATTTTTAATGACATTAAAATTGTCAGAGTTTGGTCAAAATCAATTCAATGAAAAAGTACACTTTCTTATTGATTGTCAAATGTTACCAGTTTTCGGACATGGAACTTCGTAAAAAAACAAGCGTAAGAAATGTACCGGGATTTATTTTTTTCGTTTTTCAATAAACTATAAAAAAATACAATGAACATAATATTGTTACATTTTTAAAGAGCCTAGAGCGAAAAGTTTAATACCAGAGTGTGTTTATTCGTATATCTTAAATACATTGGATCACTCCATGTTAAAGGGTTTTTCCACCTTACATTTTATAATTTTAAATCTTAACGTATAAAACGTTGGGTTATTTTTTCATTTTTCACCCGTTCCTCCCCTTTCTAAGCTTTGTAGTAGACGCGCTTTAATTTAAAAATTAAAGTTCTTTTTTTTTGCTAGTAGACCGGTATTTAAATTAAAAAAAAATTGGGTATGAGTGAAAACTCTAATTCTCTACTTGATTAGATTACAAATCTTTTCTATTAATGAAATCAACAAAACTTTTTTTCTGTTACTTAAAACAACTCCAAACAAAAAAGCTAATAATATATTACGAAAAAACCCCGTTCAAGGGGAAAAAAACATGTTATTTTTTTTTGTCTCAATGATAAAAAAAACAAACTAAAATAATAAAAAAGGTCAAGTAATATATAAAATCAGTAGTAAGCAAAAACTCAAACTGAAGGGAAACGGGAAGGTTAACTCTTCACAAACAAATTTTTTGGGGATAATTTAATGGACCAAAGCGGATAATCTATCATCACCATTATCTAAAGAAGAAAGTAAAGGAAGCTGTCAAGACGTTTGATCCGGTTAGCTTATCTTGAAAAGGGTGAAGCGAACTTCTTGAAGTCTAAGGAATTTTTGTGCATTATGTTTTTTATGTAGTTTGATGCCATAAAAGTATTTGGTAAAAACCCAAATTATACCTTTTTAAAATACATTAAAAATAGCTTTCAAAGTATGTATATTTAGATTAAAAATCATGAATAAGGGTTTTTTATTTTGTACCCAATTAGGAAAAATTATTTTATAAAGGGCTGTAAATAAAAAAAAAACCTACAATTTTTATACCTGCTCTTTAGTGTCCAATTCAAACAATTTAGGGGATAAAGGAAGGAACAGGTTAACTCAAACTAATTGGAAAAAGTCAGGTACTCTTATTGGTTTAACATCTTTGGGATATAAATTTTTTTTCATTTGTTTACGTCAATTTTCCAAAAAAAAATGTTAGCTAATATTTTTGGGTCTTCTAAACCCAATGTATTTTCCTTACCCCTATTTGTTTTAATTTTTTTTTCCCAATTTTTATTTTACATATAGAAAAGACAAAAACCAACCATCTTTTAAATTATAAAAAGCATTAGCGCATGTTTTTTTTTCTTTTTACATATAACAAAAATCTCAATTCTTAGTCCATATAAAAAAATGAATAATAAGTTTCAATAACCTTTTGGGAAGAAGATTTGGCATCCAACTCCATGGCTCATATTTTAAACCCTTTGAGTGGAGTTTCGTTTTTTCAATTCTGTTTCAATAACTTACTTTTTTTAAATTTTTTAAATTAACATCCGATCGTAAATTTCTCTTTGGTAATATAAGTTTGTTTGTCTTTAATTTTTAATAATATATAAGATTTATTGATTTATATTTTTCAATATAATTTATTAGAATAACTTTGTTAAATTATTGTAAATAGTTAACGAAAACGTAATTTTATACCTTTGTCGATATCAAATAAGCGGATAGGTCTTTTTGATACACTTCCCATTTCCCTTTCCTTTAAGTTTTTTTGAGTTTTAACGGTCATAAAATTATTTTCATTTTAAAATTTTTATTTACTCAAAACTTTAAAATGTTTATTTTATTTTATTTAAAATTTGCTTACTTCGTTGGTTTTTTTTTTTTTTAAAAATTTTCAATAAATGCATTTTTTTAAATTTGATTGTGTTTTAGTTTTTTTCTTTTAATGATTTTGTTTGAACATTTGTGCAGATTGTTTTCTTGTGAACAGAAAACATTTTGTAGGAATTCCCCAAAGGTAAATTTTTTATCCTACTGAATAGCAATGTTATTATTTTTCTTTAAAATTTAATTTTTTCTAAAGTTTTTTTAAAAATCCGTTTATATTTTTAAAAACAATTATACATGAAAACTATTGATAATTGATTTTTTGTCTTTCTTTTCAAACGTTTTTTATAAAGATAATGAAAAATATTATTCTAAAGCACGGAAAATTAAGAAATAAATCATCAAAGATACAATTCTTCGTACATTTTTTCCATAGGTTAAATTTTTTTCTCGTCCCAAAATTACGATGCCTATGGCAAAACTTTTGAAAATACAATTGCCGAAATAGTCTCTTCCGGGTATTGGCAAACAACAGACGAACATGTAAAGTGGCGGTGCTTCCTAAAACAAAATAATTTGGGGAAAAAGGGGTCCTACCCAATTATTTTTTATATTAATCAATGATGGATGAATTGGGATACAAAGGGAAATTTGGGATGGGTTTTTAAAAACAAAAGTTTCAGATGACATTTACTGGGCCTCATTTGGATTCTTTTAAAACTGTGAGCAGTTTTTGGAAGGAAAAAAGTACAAAAAGGAGGTTATGGTTTTAAATGAATACCCTTTTTCCTCATCTCCAAAATATTCAAAATTAGCACTCTCCACAAAATTTAAAATTTTCCCTGGATCCTGAGATTTAAAAGGTGACGAAAAAGAAAGGGTCCCTGTCAATACGAGGGTAATATGCTAATCCGGTTTCGTTTTCATAAGTCAAAAACCTTTTCGTTTTAAACGTGTACCACGTTGTCTTTGGGGTATCTCACTCGGGGGACAACGCCTAGGGAAGGGTACAATAAAGTTTAAAGGGTTATAGGGGTTGCCTTGGAATGTACCCTGGATTTCTGAGTTACAACGTGGTTTCTTTCTTAAAAACGGTTGCCCTGCAATAACGTTTCGCTGGGCACTTAAGTCCACGTGTATTTGCAGATCCCGGGCTTTTTTTATAGATGGATCCAACTCTTAAAATTTGTGACATTCCACTGCTTTTGAATTTTCTTTCTTGTCTTTAATAGTTTTTATTTTATATTTGGGGTTTTTTTTTTGCGTTAATTTTTTCTTTAAAATTATTAACGAAAGTTTTAATTAAGTTTAATTCAAAAGGGATTTTAATCTAAATAAATTTATAATAATAATAATAAAAGATATATTACCAAAAATATCACAGAATGTCTCAACATTTAGCTGTTTTCTTTCAATACAAAAATTTTTCTTGGGGATTACTTTAATAGAAATGGTTTTCTTATCCGGGAGATGCATTTCCATCGGGACATTGTACACCTTTTACATATTTTGATCTATTTATTAAAAAATTTTTGTTTGACACAACCCAAAATTAACCGTTTTTCTCTTCATCGTTAATTTAAAATTTTTAAAATTTTAACAAAAAGGTCAAATAACCCAGTTTTAAAAATATCTAAATATATAGGAATAAAAACAGAAACATGGTTTAAAACCATTTATGATATTTATAAAAATATTTAAAAAATAAAAATATAATTTCCCAAATTTTTATCAAAATAATTTTTATCTAATCAGTCCCTTTGGCCCAATAACTCCAAGACCCAAACCCCCCACCCTCCAACCAGGCGCCTGCCGGCCATCCCCTGGTCGGGTCGTTCGTCGGTTTTATAATATGAATCAAATTTTGAACTGTTTTAAATATAAATATTAAGAAATATAATATATTATCACGTTTCCATTTTATCTTAATAGTTTGATTTTTTGTTTCTTGAGCAGTTTTTTTTAAAACCAAAGGGTTATTCTATTTGCATTTGAGATTGTTTGCCTGATTCCTTTGGGTTGATCAAAATTTTTTATTGGGTTTTTGGTGTTATAGTTCTACATGTTAAATTAGATTTTAAAAATATAATTTCCCCTCATTTTTCCCGCGATTTGAAATTACGTTCAGGAAAAAATTTTCCAAAAATTTCCTCATCATTCAAAGTAAATAAAATTGGGCGACTTAAAAGTATGATTTATTTGTATTCCCAATATAAGCGGTAACGCAAACTTCTGCAGGAACCGGTGATTACAGCCTTGTTCTAAATTTCGAATCTTGCGAAATATTCAATTAACTTTTAAATCCTCCGTTAAATCTTTACGTGGGTTAATCAAACGTAGAATACGCCCTCTCTGGTTTTTGTAATCAATTCAATATCAATTATGGAAAACATAAAAAAATTTTTAAAGTTTTTTAAACATAGTCATCTGTTAAGAACCGCAATTTAATCGCAGAGGTTTGTTTTTGACCCAAATTCTTTAATTTCTTAAATATCGGAAATACTTATAATAAAATTACAAGAAGAGGGAAAACAGGGCTACCCCACCATTTAAAAATAATGATCAAAATCGGTGGGACCGGAACAGGTTTATAAAGAAAACTCGCCCGTTGGTACCTCCTTTTTTGGGGTTGGTCAAGAAAATTGACAATTGTTGCTATTGTTTTAAATCAACATATTAAAATACGGGTCTAAATACTTTATTTGTTACATATTGTTTATATAAAAACGTCACATTTTGTACTACGCCTATTTACCACATAGTTTAATTTTGTTTTATCATATATCAAAATTTGGTATTAGGTTATTAAATAAAAACTATTAAGGGCGTATTAAAACCGGGGTCGTGGGTTCGAACTTGTGGGGATCCAAATTTTTTGGTTTTTCCAATAATTAAAGTCTGATGATCCATGTTCGGGTGGGCTGTAAAAGTGGGACCATCCACCAACCCCTTGGACCGTGGTGGGAAAGATCAAAACCCCCCAAACGGAAAGGACTTGGGGAGGCCTAAGTCCAGCACCGGACCACGCTACAGTGATGGGATGATGATTGAACATCCATTTCCATTCAAAACAAAAATTGCCTTTCAACAGAAACAATTCAATATAAAAATTTCGAGTTCGTCTTTTAAGAAATCAATATGAACCTCTAACTATGTTTGTTTAATGCAAACAATAAGGAATCGTTTTGTGAACTTTTACGTTTGTTTTGTTTATGAAAATCTTTTGAGACTTTAAAAAAAAATAATCAAAATCGATGATTTTAACATTTGTACATTATCCAAGTTTTATCGTAAACAACATAATTAATATAAATTTGTGAAATTTCTGTTCCTTAAAATGTTATTGATGATATTTATTTTTCAAGTTCATTAAAAGGATATATTAAAATATAATTAACAAAGGTAGATCAAAATAATTGCCTATGGTTGTTAAGTAATATGGAAATATGTTGTTGGGGTAAAAAAATGGTATTTTTCACAGTAATGATTGAATTAAGCATTAGGAAGGGTTATGGAAAATCTTTTAAATTAAAACCATCTTCCGTCAAATAAATTATAAAAAAACATACAGGTAAAGGTTTAAAAATTAAACAAACAGATCGGTGGAATTTTTGGTGTTTTTTGCAAGAATTCCCCCTTTTTTATTTTAAAATCCAAAAATTGGTCTTATTTTTTTTAAAAAAACTATAAAGAAAGAATTATGTGCTTGTATTTGCTAAAATAATATCGAATATTTTTTAAAATTGTAATTACCCAAACATTTTTGTAATTTTTATCGTATGTCTCCAAAAAATCCAAATCATAAACTGCCATATATGTTCCGGTCTTGTAAAATTTATCAAAAACAAAGGGAAATTGAATTAGGAACCGTATTTATTGTGCCCTAACAGTTTTATATAAGTTTTTTGCCGCAATTTCTTCCGCAATAATTATGTATTTTAAATTTTTTTGAAAATTTTTTTTTTTTTTATTTTTAAAAGTTAAATTTCTCACTAAACAATAAAAGATTTTTATTGATTAATTTTAACCATACTATAAAGGAATTCAAAAGTAGTATTTCCTTTAAAAAAATTGGATTTATTTCTTTTGATGGTCCCCTTATAAAAAATACTTATATTTACCAATTTTTAAAACCAAAGGTTTTAATAGTGAACAAGTTTATTATATACACCATTATTTTAAAGATGTTATAAATTTACTTTGGTGTATGATAATAAACAAAACGAAAACGAGTTATGGCTTTTAAAAAATATCTTTTTTTATTATTTAGTTATGTAAAATGCCGTTTGTTTTGTGTTTTACAGGTACCTTTATTTTGTTTTTACTTTTTAAATTATAAATTTTCAAAAGAACGGTTTTGAAAGGAAACAAAATTTAAAAAATGTGTTTCGAAAGATTCGGAATTGTTGGCCTTACTCCAATTTTATCCTTTTTTTATTTTCACATTATTCAATGTTGTTTAAACCAGGCTGAAGATCTGGTTTTGTTTTTTTTAAATAAGCAGTCCCTTGAAGCAAAAACCCCCCTTTTTTATGTTAAGATGGCTTTTGGACTAAAACGATTTGACCAGATCAATTGGTAACTTTTCTTTTGGATTAAATCCTCTTTTAACATTTGACGAATTTTCTCGTAACCAAAACTGCAAAAGCTCTCAAAGTGGACAAATTAAATAACAAAATAAACTTGTAAAATTCAAATTATATTTTATTAACGTTCGTCAATAAAACTAAAGAACAGTTAGACTTTTTTTTAAAAGATTTTGGAAATGGGTTAAAATGGTAAATCTTATTGATCAAAATTTATTAATTTATTTCGGTTCGGTGGTACCAAAAGCAATAATAAAGAGGTCGGTGGGGACATCAAAATTTAAATTTAAATTAAACTCAAATATCTTTATTCAATATAGAAGTTTACACTTGCTTATCGATTGTCAAACACACTACCACTGGTTCGGAAAAGGACGCCTCAGACCTGAGTAGAACCGGTGAAGGAAATTAAGCGGGCTATTTTTATGTCGTCTTTTAAAAATTCATTAGTAACGTTCCTTGACTACCTTTTTGAATTTATTAATAGTTAAATTCTGAACGTTTACTGGGATTTTGTTGTAAAAACGTATAACATATATCCCATAAAATACTTACTTATTCTTTGCAGTCTAGTTGCTGTAAGAATTAAATTATGGTTGTTCCTTGTATCTATGTCATGTGCATCACAAAGAAAGAAAAGGCTCAAGTATGGATCCTTGTGGGACCCCCATATTCACCGGGGCCCCGGGAGATTTTTTTCCATTCACGGCAACCCTATGAATTCGATTATTTTAGAGTTGCTCTTAGTACCTCTTCCAGTCTCACTGTTCATAATATTCCAAGTAATTTTTTTTCTGTCTGATGAATTTTTAATTTTTTCTTTGATATAAAGAGATTTTGCGAGAGTAAAAACTTTTTTAAATATTTTTGAATAGGCATTGACATGTGTAACAACAATTATAATTGTTAGTATTATTATTTTATATTATAGTTTTATTTTTATTAATAAAGTACTTGAAATTTTACTTAAAAGCACATGATTTCAAAAATTTTATTTTGCCTAATTTCCGTTTCCAAGTGAAGGTTATAAAAATACTGAAGGTTTTTTAAAAATATCTATAATATTCCTACTTAAAATTTATATTCATTCAGTTTCCGTAGAATGTATGTAAAGCTTATTAAGCTACTATCAAGCATATGAACGAGAACTAATAAAAAAGATGTAAAAATTATATCGTTTTCACCACATTTCAAAGAGTATTAACGATGTTATTCTTTAAGCATAGCGAAGAAAAGGACAAATACCAAAATAACACGTGACATCATGTAAGTGAAGAATATTTTTGTTTTGTAGCTACTATTACTAGCGCTTTTTATAAAATATACTTTGGTCCCTTTCAAAATAAAGGGGGTATGAGGGTATGATTTTGGGTATTTTTGTGATGTATGTATATGTTAGCTTGTGAAATATATGTACACTCTCAATGTCACAATATGTCGTACTAATATATAATAATAAATATATGTATTAATTAATTAAAAACGCTTATTTAACTTTGATAATAACTTAAACTTAAAATTGTTCCATAGTACAAATCTTGTGTTTATATTCAGTCTATCCTATTTATTGAAATTAATAAAAAGACAGAGCTTTTTTAATTTTTTACCGATTTTACAAAAGAAGGAGGTACTTAATTAGAATAGCTCCGCTTCTAGTAGTCCAATTTTCTTCATTATTATTTATTTAAAATAATTATTACATGTCATTTGGTCTCCACCTTTTTAAATAAACAAGAAAATTACGGTGTTAAAAATCACAACTTTGGGCAATTTTTTTTGCAAACACTTTTTTTCGCCTTGGGGAAAATCCTGAACGCATGAAAAAATTTAAAAAATGTGATAAAAAAATATTTCCGATAAATAATGTAAATATACGATTAGAACATTGTCCGTTTTATGTACATATAAAACTGAACAGCACGTACACATAATTTTATGTAAAAAATCTTAGCAATTACAAAAAATTCAAGTTACGAAGGCTGACCAATTAAGATAATCTCTGAACGAATCTAAACAGTAATATAAGTTGTAAAATTCGTAATTTTATCATAAAAATTTACAATTTTTCTTATTGATTCTCAAATTTATTCGTCTAATTAAATTATGTCTAAATAAAACTAACAAAATAATACTATATATCTCTTTATTGTGCGTAAAAGAGATGCATGTATGCATTTAAAGTTTTACGTAATTATATAGAAAAACAGTTCAGTCAAAATATCAGTTTGATAATTACGTTTCAATTTTTATATATATAAATAAGTGTTATTAGGTAAGAGCATTAAGCGAAGCAGTAGTGTGAACACTGTTCCGTTTGAAGGTCACCAGCACGTATTTACTGGGTAAACGAGACTTAACACCCTATGTCTTACGGTAGGCAGCGCGTTGGTGATACCACTGGTATTGCTAATGTCTATCGGCGTCGGTGACCACTTCCCATCAGGTGGCCCGAATGCTCCTCTGCCTGCGTATGCCATAAAAAAAACGGATTTTTTTAAATTGGTGATATTACGAATCATGACTATATGATTGCTAATGGCAATAAATAATTTATTTTTGCAAACTTGTATTGTGTGTAACTCATTAGTATTATTATATCAAGTAATAATTATAGAAATAAAATCGGATTTTTTTAATAAATAATGTTTTGACTATACTAGACTACTACTACTACTTAATTTATTTACTAATATAAACAACCTAAAAACTTTGAATAAAATGATCACGAGGTAGACCACGGCCGCTGGTATGTGTTCGAGACGTCGGAATTTAAATATGTAAAATAAACGCGATAAAATCCGTAAAAAGTCATTTTATTCAATAATGTATAGTATTCACTTTAAGAAAAGAAATTAAAAAACTTTCTTTAAACGTTTCGTATACTATGTAACGCGCTTTTTATTTCTTTCCACTGTAAATTAAAAGCGAATAAACAAGAAGGAAAACGTACGTACGTTCATGTTAACTTTAAAGTTTCAAGTTGATTAAGCTCTAACTTTACAAAGAACGTGATCTGAGTTAACAGTTTGTATTATAGTTAGTTTTATTGTTTCTGCAAGGTATTTTTTACTTTATTTATTCAGAAAGAAATTTTAAATGTATTTTTTTGTAAATAAAATTTGATATTTTTTTATTTATGTACATAACAACGAGCGTTTGTGTTTGTTTACTTAACTAAGAAAAATTATGTGATATGAAATTTTCCTTATTCTCAAGATAGCGAGTAGAATAATGAGGAACATCAGAATCCATTTCCTAAGAATAGGATGTATCGGTTAAAATGCTGAGGGACGATAACGAACATGAAACTTTGCAAATTTTTAACAAAAATTCCAAAATAAAAAATAAAAATTAGCGCAGTTTAATTTAAATTATTTAAACTTACAAGAACAAAATAAGAATTTGCAAGGATTAGTCAATGCCTTATATAATGATTGTATCCTCAGTAACAAATATTAGAAATTATATTAGCACAATATATTTTACTGGTGATAACTGCGGAGCCTACCGTCCGGTAATCAGCAATAAAAACAAAAGAAATTAAAAAAAATAATAAATACATAAGGAAAACAGAAAAATTGTTGAAATATAGGCGTAGTATTTGCAAAAGCTATAGCAAAATGTGTAAAGATAGAAATAAACTCAAAGCAAAATTAAATATTTGCGACAATAAGGCTTTAATTAATTTAAATCATAGTTGATAATTAAAATTTCTGAACGTCAAATTAGTTTCTACATTAAATAATGGATGTCATTAGTGGTAGTTTTGACTTCAACACCACAAAATTCAAGCAAATAATTAGGTCGCAAACAAAAAGAAGTATACTAAAAATTAGTTAATTAATTAGTTCAATTCAAATATAAACGAGCCGCCAGATTTACATATGATGGAAGATTAATTTTAATTTCTATTGAATAAAATGAACTTGGAAATGAAAAACAAACGGCAGAATTAAAAAACACAATATTAGAAAAATTGATGAAAACTTAAAACCTATATTAGAGAAAGAAAAAGAAAAGAAAAGACAAAAAACAACTCATTTTGTGTACCGATTGATAGAACAGGAAAAAATATTATATAAGGTAAAGAAATGTTTTCAACATAACCTTAGCAGATTGTGATATAAATCTTATTCATCGCAAAGGTGCAATAAATAAAGGTCAGAAACCTAGCCTACGCTGCCTTCCTTAGATAGTGGATGGTTAAAACGCGAAATAATGCAAAATAAAAAAAATGTACGAAAAATTATAATACGCAGATACTCCTAAGTTAAGGGTGGTAACCCTATAGATATAAGCTTTGTCAGCAATAGATATATTGATAAGTAATCGCTTTACAAAATGTGTAAGAATTAATATGATATTCGGCGGCATATTGTTTGTAATACAATAAGATTGTTATTTTTAACTTTGTACCGATAATTTCTCACCACGATTTTTGTAATATTATTTTATTCATTCTGTTCTCAGCCGCAACACGATTAACGCTGTAATTTGGTTATTAAATAAAAAATTTTAAATAACGTTTTAATTCTTTAAAGTTATATTGTAAATAATTGACGATATAACATTTAACGTGATCTTGAACCATAAACACTCTACGGAACAAAGATTTGGAAAAGCTGTAATTTATATTATAGATCAGAAGTTACGGAAAATGGAGAATAGAAAACTAATTTAACAGGTAAGATTGTGACATATAGCTAATGAAAAAATCTTGAATTCGAAGAAACATGAATTCGGTGGCAAGTTTAATTAGATACTTATAGAAAGTAGCAAATTAGGATAATTATACAAGTGGGAAGGTAATGACATTATAAAACATATTATACAAAATTAATAACGACAAACAATAGGTCAAGCTGATTTTAATGAAGATCAGAAGAATCAGTGAGAACATCACAGATAGAAAATAATGGAATATGAGAAGTAAAACGTTTATATAAGCTACCTGCTGTTAAAAGAATTAGTCTGTGTAATGATTAGTTTCAAAGAAAAGATAAAAATGGACATGGGTGTACTTCTTAGCTTGTATAATAAATGTAAAAAACCAATAAGTAGAAAAGGGTAGGATGAAGGGTAGTTAAAAGTCTAGGAGATATTTTAACGTTGGTTTGACGTCGACGCAGACACCGAAAACCATGATGCTGGCGTCCGCAAATAGCAGCCCCATAAAATTACGTGGCCACAGATTCACAAGCGCCACACCAGTCATCTAGTCCCAGCCGCCTAATGCGACCAATGACTTGACCGATCCCGGCAGTGGCAATAATCGCAGCCCTGCGATAAATGATGCTACGGGTGGTGTAGAGAGTGTCGTCTGCATATCAATGCAGTTAACCCTCCCGATGTTGCCGCCACGTTTACCTAATCAAAACCTAGGTTCCACAGGAGTGGAACCATCGACTGAACTCAGTCTGGTGTTATCGAACCCCGTCGTGCGAAGGTAGGCAAACCGTGAGCGAACAGGCATCTTTATACAGGCCCAGGACAGAGTGTTGAAGGCGTTGGGGATATATAGTGACCCCGCCAGAATACGCTCGCCCCGGGCTACTGCAACTTGCGCTAGGGACTTGACTCATAGCACTACGTGGACGTTTGACTGGCCCCAGCGTACGTCATACTGCCATTCCACCAGAAGTGCTCTAGATGCTTGAAGATGCAGGCAGCCACGACTCTCTCAAAGAGTTTGCCCATATCGTCTAGCAGTACAATAGGCTTGTAGGCGTAGGTCGTGTCTGCAGGACGCCCTATTTGGATGAGGACATGTCTCCTAGCACCGTTTTAGCCGCAGAAGGAGGATAGATCGACGACACCATGCCGAATATCCCCTCTTTCCACGGCCCCTTCAAACTCTGCCCGTGACTCCACATTGGCTGCAAAGGTCATGGATCGTTTACCACCTTCTTCCCCGGTCACTGCACCCTCCTAAGTATATCTGAAGCTGGCTTCTAAAGTCAGCTAGGAGCCGTTGTGACATGAGTGAAATGTCCTCGCGGGGGCAAATACGGGTTATGTCGGATTTACATCGACTAAAACCATTACGTTGTTTTATCCTGACGCCTATAGGGCGGGATCACCGGAACGCGATCACACTCATTTGCAACCCTATTACCGCTGTCTCTAGTCAAAGGGCCAAATAAGCTCTGAGCTCATGGGAATGAACGATAAGTAATATACTCCTCGATATTAAGCTCCACCAATAACTCCGATTCGGCCGCAGAAGGAAGAGAGATCGACGACTCGGTGACGAATGTCCCATCCTCCCACAGCCCTTTCACACCTCATCAGCGGTGTGGCCTCGCCGAGCCATGGGAGATAGGTAGAGTGGACTACACAATACCAACATTACTTTTCTACCTTGACTCCTCCTTGGCCCGAGAGGACAGGGATGGCAGCACGCCTGCTTGTTCCCGTCCATTTCACCCTACCAGACGCATCTAAAGCGTTATTGACATTATTCGCATTATTCAGTCCGCTTGGAAAAATGTTGAGAGACACTATTGATATCATTGAGCATAGCTGTAAGGTCCACAAGTGACTCTGCCATGATTACTATTTAGTCGGAAAATTTTACGTGCGGGATTCACTCGCAATTGATGTTTTTACCTTATTCTTTCCAATCCAAAAGTTTGAATGCATCTTCTGATGCAGCGATGTAGAGTTGCGGGGATATAAAATATCACTGTCTTGTACCCTTTTGCAATTGGATAAGTTTGTTATTACACTTCGGGATTGTATTCGGACGGAGATTGTAGCTTTACTGTGCAAACACCTTACCACCTCGATATACTGACTGTCAATATGGCTACGCTGAAGGGTGTGCAGCCGCATGCCCCGGGGGGTTATCATCACTGCACTGCCCCGCCGTTACCATGGCCGGAAACTAGGAGCCCAACATCATTGCCACCATACATAATTATGTGATATATTTTTTAAATTTTACCATTTTACTATATGTATATATAATATAATAATTTATACATAATGTGTTAATACGATGACATAAAAATATGTTATACAGGAATACCTCTATAACGCGTATTTTTAAAAATCGGAAAAATATAACAGGCATATCTGTACTTTTAATTATACTTAACAAAACTCACTTTTACAAGTTTAGCATTGTAGTTTCTTATTGTTCTATATAAATCACTAATGAAATTCTTCCACAGGCTTTCTACGAGCTACACATAACACTTTCACTTTTGTGTCTTCAGAGGACTTTTTATGCATGCACACTATTAATAAACATTTTTTTTAATAGTGTAATGTTTAATTACCCATGATTTTATTAGTATTTATTATATTGATACGTGGTCATCAATGGATTGGTAATTACAGTTTTAAGCTATCATATTAATCAAATTTATAGTAATAGCAGCTGTTTAATAATTTATAACGGTAATAACAGTTTATAGATGTAATGCGGAAAATACATTTTTGCTTTATAAACATAATATTACATCTATTGTTTCAAAAATTGTTCTAGGATAGATGCAACGGCACAAATAAAAATTCTAAAACGCTTCCACATTATAAATCTAGGTCGAAGAAAATTGCGACAAAACAATTTTAAAATACAAGTTTCAAGTACTGCTAAAACCACGGCTTGGCAGTGTTACCGGTTTTATTTTTTCCCTGTATGCAATAAATTAATAACAATCCATGTTTGTTAAATTTATTATAATATAAAAGTTAGAGAAATATTAAGAGGCCTTGTTAACAGCAGTCGAGTAAAACAATACCTTCATACTTTTTGGGCGTAATGCAGTGTATTTTACATACACTATGGTTTTTCTGGTCAAAATGGCACTGTAGCTTGAATAAATACTGGGTTATCTAACCTAATAAATTTGAGTAAACAGCATCTCATGCTACCTTCTTTATGGGCACAGCGCACCGCCAACGATTACAAATAGAACATTCTGCTATAACTTGTTGCTTTGATCTTCTGCAATAATTTTAATGAACTCCCAATTAATGCAATATTTATATTACCCTTAACTTCGATATAGTTATTAAAAGTTGAGGAATAACTTTTCCTCAACAACTTACATACGAAAAAATTAATGAAGCTTAAATAAAAGCAAAGATGAAATTCTTGTTATTATTTTTATATTATAGCTCAGAAGCTTAGGTCAAATTTGTTCAAACTTTAATAGGAAATCCGAAAACAAAACGCATAATTAATCGTGATTTTGCCTAAAATTTCAGAATAGGAAACTGGTACGAGAGAAACATAAGTTAATAATAAACAAATGAATATTATAGAACTAGGTTTTTACGCCCTAATCTGTACTTAAAAATTTTATATATTATCACGCGGATGAAGTCGCGGGTAACAGCTCGGTTTCTATTTCTAACATTCTAACATTGCATTGATCCTAGGTAGTAAACACTCCTTGCAATAAAGTTCTAAAGCGATCTATATCATACAACTTTCTCCTCATATTCTGGCAGAAATCTCAATCTTATTAGCGATGTGATTAGAATCATTTAGATTGTGTGAAAAATTATATCCTTTTGTACCGAATATGTTTAATATTTTAACATAACATGATGTATAATTAACAACGAAACAATACGCATTTAGAGAGTTTTATATATTGCATGTCATTCAATATTTTGGTTTAATTTATAAATCCTTATCAAACCAGGATACAAATCGTAATTCAATCAAACTGGACAGCCTTTAATCCTTTGCTCCTTTTCTAGGATAATGGCACCGGGAAATATCTACGCTACCTCCCGTTTTACTATACCGTTAGACAGGCAATTTGTTTGTCGACTAACGAGTGAGCCTATAATCCTAGCAGCGCGACAGTTTGAGTGACTTGAGGCTAACTGCTCACATTTTATATATTGCACTGCCCTACTTTTGCCATTTTTTTAAGCGGGTTGAAATGTTTGTTTAAGACGATAAATCGATAAATAAACATGTTTGTTTTAATCACTGCCGACACAGTAATGTGTTAACATCAATTATATGTATATTTTTTTAAATAATTAATGACTTTTGTATAAAGCGGATTATCGTAAAAAATACCTGTAATGTATTTATAGACACTTTATTTAGAATATTATGCAAATAATTTTTATGAAACTCTAAATTTAGTTTGTGCTAAAACTGGAAAAATAAAACAATTACCATGTAAAAAAAATAATTTTACCATATTTAGGTGTTGGTCTTAAAATTCTTTTGCTACTTTTTTACATTTTTGCGACCAATCTTTTTAATGTGCAGCGCATACCTTAAGGTAACCCCCAAGGGACCCTCCCTTTTTTTCTCACAAAGACTAAATTACGCATTTTTAACAGCAACCTTAGCATCTAAATGTTAAATAACTATTATTATTATCTGAACATCTAATAGTATACGTACCATATAATGATATCAAAATACACTTCTATACAATAAGCAAGAAATACCACCGTTCACCATTTTAGGTGCCTTTTAGGTATAATAGGGGAGTATATATCATATACGTCAGGTAAGAAGCCGTTAGAAAATATCCGTGCAGTAGCCTGGTCAAGTTAGAGGCGAGTAGCAGGGGATTGGCCTGCTTGGCGCTCATTGAAGAAGGCCTATCGGCAGTGGACAGTGGTATTAGAAGCTGGTGATAATTATGCCAGAGATTAGGCCTCCCCTAACGCACCCCTATCCATTAGGGGGCTTTTGGACCGTACCCCACCACGTTGGTCCAATGCGGGTTGGTGGGTGGACCGACTTTTTACATGCCCATCCGACGCATGGATCATCTTACTTTTCAGACAATTGGGTGATCTAACATTGCCCTAACCAACTAGGAAACAACAATGAAAATTTTTTGAGTCCCCGCAGGATTCGAACCCACGACCTCCGGTTTCTAAAGCACACGCCTAAACCACTAGGCTATGGAGGCAGTTAACAAAAGTATGAGCGACTTTAAATTAAGCAAGCTTATTTGCCTGGGTAACTCAAATTATTTTTATTTCTATGACGCTCGTATTTATTAAGTTATGCTGAATGCAAATATGAATTTTACTAAAAAAATAAAAATATATCAATTATAAGAAAAGGGTGTATGCTGTACTTATTCAGCAAGCTTTGCGAGTGACTCGTAAATTTTTTTTTATTCAAAATATAAATATTTTTTGTCATCTGGAAGCCTTAGGGCCTTCTATAGATTTTGTAAGTTGTAAGACAATACATTGACAAAAAAGGGTTTTTCTTGGCGATAGGTAACATAATTTATATTAATTGCGTCTGTTCTTCGGCTTAGGTATAAGCTACAAAATATATTGAAAAATATTGTAAAACGTAAATGCTTCGCTTCTCAATACTTAAATAATAACTTAGATGTAGTGGAGTAGAAAAAAAATATCTAAAAACCTATAAACCTATACGATATATTCAAATTTATGTAAACCGAAAACATCCGGATTGTAATACTTAATGCATGTCAAACGGTAACAAAGATCAACATAAACAATCAAACAAGAGTAAATTTTACCTCTGTTTTGTACCGCCTAAGGGTGTTTGTTTCGGTACTAATATGCTGATAAACAACTCCCAACAACCATGGCAACTATTGATCACTTTGGTGAACCGTGTGCCGTCTATCCAAAGGTAAGTCTTTATTGCCTTATGCGAACAGTAGTAGGGCGGAGTTTGGTTAAACATTGCACGACGGTTAAATGAGTTTGTCTATAGTCCCCATCAAATGAACTCGATTCAATTAAATGGTAAAGGTTTTCTTATCCAGGCCTATAAACTGGAATTGATTAAATCGATTTGAGGGTTTGTACGAACATTTAAACCGTGAAATAAATTTAACACGTATTTTGTGTTAAATCAATAGTTATATATATCTTATCACAGGTTTTTATAGCCCCGTTTGTTTACTCTAAAAGCTGCGAGTTCACGGTATAGTTTTAAAGTCCTATATTTTGTTTGAGTATAGTACACTTGGTATATAGCTAGTATTAATTGACATATTTTTTGATAGGACATAAATTGAGCCAATCTTTTTACGGAATCGTAAAACATTAAGTTAAACATTTCTCATATTCTATATTTTTTCCGGAAGCCAGAAATCGAAGGCTTTATACTTTATAGTTATATTAGCTACCATCATTACCTTGTAACTTCAAAGCAGAGGTTTTTCAAAGGTAGGTCACCGGTCAGAAAGAAATGATGAAATTTTAGCACAAAAAATATGACAGACTTTTGACAATATACAAGCATTTTTCGCAATATAAGCGGGTGACAACGTGCCCTCTGCAAGAAACTTTCCCGCTATTTCTGCCACTGCCTTTAAATTTCCTAATATATTTTAAGGTATTCATTTAATTTTAATGTCATGTATGACACGTTTTTATCATCATCCACTTGTGTGAGTCCACCGCCTCGCCTTCAGTAGGCCTCCCCTAAAGAACACCATTGCTTCCGATTTTCAGCTATTCTCATCCAGCCTACAACGGATACTTTGTGAATGTCGTCACTTCATCTTGCTGCAGGCCGTACCACACTCCGTTTGCCGAGCCTCGGTCTCCAATCCAGAACTTTACAACACAGAGGCAGGTTATACAAAAGACACACGAGTATAACCAGCCCATGTAAATCGCATTCGCGGACTATGAAAACAGTTTGGCTCCATCGAGATCTGGTTTTTCCTCGAGTCCTCACAGTCGTGCCAAATTAATTAGCGATATATCGAGATGCTGAGATGTCTGTATGACACCGCCACTATATCTGTCGTAGTCCAAAGTAAGCAGACTGAGCCTATCCACCAGCGCCAGGTTGTGAGAAAAGTAGATGTCATGACTCCGAAATTGTTCTCCACCGCGCTGGAGGTTATTTTCAGGTCACTTGACTGGAATAGACACGGCATAAATATTAACGGAGAGTACATCTCACATCTACGACTTGCGGACGATATTGTCATCATAGCCTAAAACGCAAAGGACCAAAATTGGTGCAAAGCCTGGCTGAGTCTTCTGCACACATCGGTATCCAGATGAAATTGGGTAAAACCAAGGTCAAGTTCAAAGAACACGTTGATCCGGGACCGATCACCTCCCTCGAAGTCGTTTCATAACGCTCGAACTAGATAATAACAACTTTAAGGGAGAGGTCAAAAACAAGGATTCGGTTGGTCTGGACAGCTTTTCATAAGCTTTATCGAGTTTTCTCATCGTCCATCCCATAATGCCTCAACTCGAAATTCGTTTAGTTCGTCCTACCTACGGTGCCGAGACTTGAACACTTACGGTTCGACTAGTCCACAAATTTGTCGCTCAGCGAGCTGTAGAGGAGGCTAAGGCTCGAAGTATCTCTGAAGGACCAAAACAATAATTGTGTGATCCGTCACAGAACCAGAGTAGCCGGATTAGTAAGTTGAAGTGGCAGTGGGCCGGTCACATAAGCCTCAGAACTGATGACCCGTTATGCGCTTGAAGTAAAGAATTTTTTTAATTGATTATTGCGGATTATTGTGTCATCTTTTACGATTTAAGCAGCATTTGCAATCTATCGGGCGAGGTTGTGATTTTTGATGCTGTAATTTTTTTATATCTCAAATATCTATAAAATTACTTATCACAAAATTATTTTAAAAATAGGACCAAATGACAGCTTATACCTATCATTAAAAATAGATTGAACAAATTCAGAGAACAAGGTGCGGAGCAACGAGGTTACATATTTAAAAAGATAAAGATAATAGTAAAGAATAAAGATATACATACGCATACGCAAAATTAAGACTCCTTCTTTTGGGAAAACCGTTAAATAATAGTATGAATCCTGTTCGAGTTTTCAATCCTTACATAAATGTTGGTCACATAATGTAACATATATAAATATAACGTTCACACACACAAAACAAAAATAGTAAGTAACGAAAGTCAATATTTTTATAAATTATTATAATGCACAAAAATCTTTTAATGATAAATAATACCTGTTACGTAGATATCAATGCAGAGCGTAAGTAATTTCATTAAAACTGATTGATCCTTGTTTCGATATTATTTGATTTAATTTGATCGAAGCCGTTCTTTTCGATTTTATTCAGGCTTAACTTCTTGTAATTTTCAGAGCGAGTACTTAACTGTATACTGCAGTGTCACAAATTTTTATTTTTATTTTATTTTAAAATCTAGACTTGTTATTTATTTATTTAATGACATAAAAACGGTTCAACACTTTACAATTTTATATCAATTTACAAAAACACAGTGTGAAATAAGTTGATAAGTTTCGTTTTAACGTTATTGAGGTAGTCACACAAACAAACTTGACACAAATTTTAAGTGAATGTGTAATAAAAGAATATAAGCTATGAACTGTTTAGTAAACACTACATATACAAAATTAAATGCTTTACTCATTATCAAGTATGAACTTTCGACAACCAGATAAATAGGAAACTCCTTCACAACGTAAGTAGTTTAAATCTTTAAAATAAAACTTAAAAGGCCTTTAAACAGAATAATACTGGTGGTACGTCCCCTTTTTACTACCGGTGGTAAGACCCCTTTTTACAGGAGACCGTCTGGGTGGGTACCACCGCGGTGCCTATTTCTGCCGCGAAGCAGTAGTGTGAAAACACTTCTGTGTTCCGGTTTTAACGGCACCGTAGCCAGCGTATTTACTGGGTAAACGAGGACTTAACACCCTATGTCTCAGTCAGGCAGCGTTGGCGATACCACTGATATTGCCAATGTCTATGGGCGTCAGTGACCACTTCCCATCAGGTGGCCCGACTACTCGTCTGCCTGCGTATGCCATAAAAAAAAATATCAAACGAACAGTCTGTTACTTTTATGTAGGAGTACACATTATGTACGACAGTATAGGTCATCCTGCTTTATTCAGACACAGGTCTTTTTCGAATGGGATTCTACACTAATTTATACAAAAACCTAAACATTTACATAATGATAGCTAATAAGCGTCGGGTGTTCTGCAACAAAATTCAGCATTTAATTTGAAGAGATATGCCTTAGTGTATTAACTTAATAAGACTTTAATATATTATAATATTAAAACGCACTTGCATTCTAATACATATAAAGAGTCCAAGAGCACCGACTAATAAATTCTTCATAATTCATAACTAATAGTTTACGAACGGAGAAAATTCTATAAACATTATATTTGAGAAGACAAATAGATGTTAAATATAAATTAACTCTAGGTTAAGTCCATCTTTCATCATAGTGTAACAATTCGAGACAACCGAAGAATAACCGGATAAAAATACAAATTGAATAACCGGTGGTAGGTCCCCTGTTTACACGGAGACCGTCTGGGGATACCACCGCAGGTGCCTTGTCGCCGCGACATGTAGTGTGAAAAACAAGACTTGTTCCTGTTGAGGGACTCGTAGCCAGCGTATTTATTGGGAAACGAGACTTAACACCAATGTCTCACGGTAGGCAGCGCGTTGGTGATACCACTGTATTGCCAATGTCTATGGGTGTCAGTGACCACTTCCCATCAGGTGGCCCGACTGCTCGTCTGCCTCGTATGCTGATAAAAAAAAAAAAGTAAAAAGACAAAACAATATCAGACACTAGGAGGTGTCAATGGGACACACTTCGATGGAATCCAAAAGTTATAAACACAACAGCGTGAAGGTTTCGAATCAACAACGCATTTACTAAATACATACGCTTTGACGTTGTATTAATAATAAAATGGTGCGTATCTATGTAGCGCGTGAGAAGATTAACCACTTGGCATCATTAAAATAGTTTCTAATTGCATGCAAATAATTAATTACAATCAAAACTAAGTTAAAGGATTGGAGAAAGGATAATCAACAAAGTTCAATTTAAATGTGAAAATTAAATAAATAAATATTTATTTTCTTACATTAAGTCTAAATAAATTGTCTTATTATTCGAATAGTATTTTAATTAAATGATGTCCACTTCCATAGTATTTTCATAACGCCTAACGAAGTATAACTTCAATAATAAAAATAATAAAAAAATAAACGCAACCAAAAACGAACCTTAATCCTAACTCATAGAGCACATTATGTCACAATATCGCAAATAATAAAACTGACAACTCCATTATCACTATTACAAAATCAACCTTATCACTATGTAATAAGGCGCATTCACCGTTTTCATTATAAACTGTAATTTGTGTACAGGTGCGACCATCTGTAAATTTCACTCTCATCATTTTTTCATAACGCGCCTAAAGAAGTATAACTTCAATATAATTATCTTTTAAATTTATTAAAGTTATGATGCGTACACTTGCTAAACACACAATAATGGACAAACTATAATGCGTATTACTTGGTTAGCACAAAAGTAAACAGAAGTTATACCTACTCATTAATAACAACAAAAATTTGACCCAGTTCTAACAGCGTAGAACTATTTTACTATATATAACCAAGTAACAATGCGCTCTCCGTACGCAATTGTATCACGTTTTCCGCTACCGTATTGTAAATCTCTGATAACATTTAGGGTATTCATTCATTTAATCAAAATGTCGTCTATGTCACATCTTAAGTAAGCTTTGAAAGTGTCTGATTGCAATTTTTAAAAATGTTTACAATAAAATGCTTATTGTGCGTTATCCTTAAAACGTAGATATATGCTTACGCAGACTTTGTTTAAGACCAATTTAAGTAGTACAATTATGTAAACTTTATGTCTGTCCTGCACGGTTTTGGCAGTGTTTGTTATTTAATTGCATGAGGTTGTGAATGTTTTGTTGTTGTGCCGTGATTTTTTATTTCTCAAATCTCTATTAAACTACTTATCACAAAATTATTAGGAAGCAATGGGAAGCTAATATCCATGATTTAAAAGAAGAGTGAACAAAATCGGATCTCTAGACATAATTTAAAAAACTTCATCAGCAATATCCGGATCTTGTGCAGAAACACACTCAGGGTTCATTATTTTTATTTTTTTATTATACATTGTGTACAAAAAGCCTGCATACACTCAATCGTTACCACACCGTGTGGTGTAGTAACGATTGAGTGAAACAAACAGTGTTGTTTACACAGTTTTTGAACAGTGTAGGTATATAGTACAATAATTCATTTATTGTGAGTCTGTGTATACAATATAATCTCTACATCTAAACGTTATTAACGCAGTAATCTCGAACAAGTTTGCCCTTAACGGCTTGTCAAAAAGTTAATTTAGTTATCTCCGCCGAGAGAGAATATTTAAATAGTTTTCGCCGCGACATTAAGCCATGATTCAGAATAAGGTTAATATTGCATGTGACATTTACGTAAAGTTAAATGTTGGTCTGTTTATTACGATCATTAATGTATTATATAAGTTGTCCTATGGCAATTTATTATATTCGTAAGTTAAGAAGTACACGATTTATTATTTTAGGGTAAAAATTACTAATTTAACAAAATACAAATTCGAGTCGAACCTTGTTCAAATCAAAAGCAAAAAAGCTTCATCCAAAAGCCGAAATAGCTGTAACTTACCCTAAGAATAAGCAGATGCATATTCTTAGGTATGATAAACTTATCTCAGTTAAGTACTCTCAAATTTAAAGTTTTAATTTGGGACATAAGAAACTTGATTTTATTGTTTTATTTATTAATGAGGATGCTGACACGTCACAGTTATTAGTATCTCTTTAAAGTACATTAAAACACTTAATAATCGGGAAATGCGTAAAGTTATTTTTTTATTTGCACATAATAATAATTTTCGGTGCCATGCAGTTTTTTAGCTGGAAAGAAAACACTTAATTGATTGTGCCAATGTTCACGAAATATTTATGATGAAATTATTTTAACTAATAACATACATATACAAGAAAAATAAATTTAATTCAAACTTGACCATGCGTTCCATTACTATGCTATCGCTAATTTTAGCCTATATAAATTACACGTCTTTTATATATTTTTATTATCTGTAACACTGCAATCTCACAAACTTCACTATTATTTTTGTTTTATCAGAACCACCATTATGAAAAAGCATGATATTGAATTTTTTAAATTCTTGTTAAAAATTATAAAAAGTCAAAATTATAAAATATCCGATTTGCAGATTTACTGATGATTTTCATAAAAGTATTGTTTACTAAAGGTATTGGTTAAATTTCTTTCTAGTTATAAGTACTAGCAGTCTTGGGTACTCTTAATAAACAATATTAATTAACTATTCCCCGAAATTTACTTTATAATATTAATTAACTCAGTTGAGAAGATATAGCTTCGAGAGAGAAGCCGATAGGATGATTCAGTTGGGCTGGACAGCATTTAGGGAGTTAAATCATATTCGAGCATCGTCGACACCGCAGAGTTTAATAAATTTAGAACAGTTTAACAAATGCGTACTCCCCGTGATGACCTACATGGCAGAAACGTGGCCTCTGATTATCAAACTGGTCCACAACTTTGCCGTAGCTCAACATGCTATAGAATGCGCTATGCTCGGAGTCTCTTTGTTGAATAACATTCGTAATGAATTCATCCGGCAGAGAAGGAAAGATACCGACATAGCGTAAACGATTAACTCGTTTAAGTAGCAGTAGGCCAGTATGGTCCAAAGAACGTATGGCCGATAAGCTTATAGGGTTCTATAGGCATTTAGAAAACGGGTTGTTGACCCCAAGGTGGAATGGCGATCTCTCCCAGATCCTGCTTTTTACTTAAAAGCAGGGAAATTTAACGTTCTCGAAAAGGCCTATCTCCAGCAGTGGACTGATAGGGGCTGTTTGTGAAGGGTGTGTGTTTGAAAATCATTTATATCATTAGGGCTATAGCAGGACGTATCTTTTACCTGAACTTCAGGTCCTAACTACGAAAATGGGCTCGATCGGTAGTCTGTACAAAGCAGTAGAGTAGCATAAGAGCAAAAACTTTTATATACGTGCGTATTACTACTCATGAACCAGAGAAAGTTATATCTGGGTTACCACAAATATGTGTTTTTATAATAAACGCATGACAATAGAATAATACACTGGCGAACCTGTGTGTTTTCCTATAAAAGTAAAAACATAAAAAATACTTTACTCGAGAACTGAAGTGTTTTAGTGTGTAAACCAAATTTTCCAGTATTTGTAAGAGGGTTTACTAAGTTCATTCAAAATGTACTGAATGACATTGCAATTTAATATAGAGACGATAGCACCAGATTTGATGTATACAGGAAAGTTCGTCAAAAAATTTTCTGATTTGACGCATGAAAAGCATTTGGATCAAGTGAAGACAAATTATCACGAGTTAATAGTTATTTCTAAAGTATAGAATTTTTAATAAAACAATTGATTTCAGTACGGATTTTTTATTATTATTGTTCTCTTAAACAACGATATTTTAGTGTTTTTCTTCTTGTTTAAGGGCGTTTACCTTTACGTCCATTTAAGCGTTCCAGTAAAACAATATCCCTTGACATCTATTGGTTTGACCGTTTTACCCTGTAATTAATGATTAACAGAAATTCCTATCGTATACAATCGTATCCTATAGCACTGAAATAAAATTTAGCACATACACAATCGATTGTTCAAATACATTTATTTTTTGTTTTGTTACTGATATCTTCAGCAAGTAATTAGCTATGTTCTCTTCTAGACCAATAGGGTGCACTGAGAATATAAATTAATAAATTATCACCAGTTACTGTGACTGTTTAAAGTGTTCATCATTTCATCGGACCCACTAAAAGACATACTTTTATTGCCATTAATCTCGAAACGTAAATGCAAATACTCTTTAAGCAAAATAATAACAATATTATTTTTCATTACACCTATATTAACTCAAATTTAAAACAAGACTAAAACACCAAAAATATTTAATTAAAATCATTCACATTTGAGTTTGACGCAATTGCGTTCCCTTTTTGTTTATCATATATGGAACCAAAAAGTCCTAGTGTTTTTAAAAAATCACAGTCTGTTTGAATATTGATGGAGTTATAAATGAGCCATTATAATTAAAATATACTTAAAATTACAGAACCGAAAGAACCCTGCCTACTATGTCAATATTTTAATCGTAATTTATAAGTCGGATGCGTATAATGAAATTTCACAACGTTGTTTTGATGGGGTTGCCTATTATTAAAATGTAACCCTGTATAAGCAATGAATAGTTACACAAGCGTTAAACAATCTTTATTAGTCAAACGATGCTTAAGTCTTATGCACTCCTTATACAATGTGCAACTACACACCCGTTGAACATACGTTTAACATATGTCAGTGGTCCTATGTATATTTAGTTTTGCTACACTATTATATTTCTAACCCTAAAAAATAGAATAATAAAATAACTTTTGTTTTACGGGCGAACCAGATATCGAGAATATTGACGCGCTACAAAAATAATATTATTACAGTGATGAGTTTGTTGCCATAAAATGGGATTTTGCAAAATATTTCGTAAACTTTATTAACTTAATTCAAGAATTTACAAATAGTGTGTGGACTGATACTTAAGAAACACAAACTTGTTAGATTGAGGGACAGAACGTTTATCAAAAGTATTTTAAAAGAATCATCGATTCAGGAAATTTTTGAGGGAAACAAATTCTGTTGTGGACCCATTGGACATAAGAGAAGTTCTGCTAAAAAAGTGAAAAAGCGTATACCAAAAGTTATATTCATGTACGGAATTGCAATTTTAGGAAACATCGGTACATGATAAATTCATTCGATGTATAATAGAACTTAAAACTGTGTATAATTGCAACAGCAATAATCATAAACACAGAGCCCCTCCAGCAGTGGTCCCGACTGCACGTGTTCGCCGCAGTCTCAAGCTCGCCTCGCATTCTTCAGTGTCCGCTTCTGCCAAATCGCTGCGCCATCTGCGTTTTATGAGTGCACCTGCGCTCCCAGAGCCTTTTGTCGCACCGCTGACGAATCGGGCGGTTTATTGCCTACCTCAAGCGGTCGGCAGACGGCTGTGTTTTGAACTCGTTTGCCCAACAATTGTGTTGCTGGCCGCTGTTGCAACCTTAATCTTGTTCTTAGGGTTAATTATCTTGTTTCCGGCTGTACCTAGTTGTTTCCACAACATAAGGCCCTGAACGTTTTAATATTCTGTTTCCTGTTTCGAAACCAGCCAGACACCTCCTGCCGAGCCGGCAGGGCGGTAAGGATCCAAGCCCGGCAATCGCCGGGACTACAGAATAGCGTCGGGTGACGCTACCATATCTCCAACAACTAACAAGACTACCGGCAAATGGTCGACCGGGCTTTCTACCGCTTTGGTCTCGACACCAAGGCGATTTGCGAAAGCTCGGTGGAATTATCTAAAGTTAACCCACCAATGCATATCCTGATCGCAGAACATTGCCCCGCTCCAACTCCGCCCAAACGCCTGGATACCTACGCTGTTCCCTGCGGATGATGGCGACGACAATTATGTCGACGTTAGCATCCGCACGGCGGACATGGGTCGAGGCAATCCAAACTCCAGATCCAATCAGACGACGGCTTCAAAACCGTCAAATCCAGAGAAGCGCAAGGCACCCTCGTCGCGCCTGTTCCGTCCTTCCGTCAAGGCTGCAAAGCCTGACGCTAACCACCTGCTCTCGCGGTTCCCAAACAATCTCCTCCCAGGCGACAAAACCCCACCATCCATCCCCGCGATCCTAGCCCCGGCCCCGCGCCGCTTTACCTCCGCGAGAAGGAAGAATGGTCGACATTCGTCGCCCTATCAAATTTGAGGCCTCTGATAGCAATCGGGATCAAATTGCAGCTGAAAATTTCGATGATTTTAGAAGGTGACCTTTTCCTTAGGGAAAAGGAACACCAGTATCACAATTGCGCTCCCGGATGAGCGCGTACTAGAACATGGTCAAGGCTGCCTAGGAGATCCCATGCTCGGAGATAGCTTCGGCAATTAAAGAGTTAGATATTCTCGTCTTTTGGTACAACGTATGTACCACCCACCACCGCCCTCGGCATGGTGCTGGTTACCTTGGACGCTCCAAGGAAGGCAAGCACATTTATGATGTCGAGCAGCTGTGTGGTATCGGTCGTCTCTCGTTTGAGGTGGCCACCCTCTAACGGTCTGCCAGGGCAGTGTCACTGTCAAGTATTCGGCCACGCGGCGCTGAACTGTTTCGCCCCGCGTCAAATGTCTCGGGATCCGGCACTCCATCCTGTCCCAGACCCAAGGACAAAAGTCCTCGCCACTTTGAACCTTGGTAAACTCAGCAATCCACACGGCCAACTACCTCGGCTGCCCTAAGCGCCAAAACGCAAGTCCTCCATCCGGGTAAGCCTCTTCTGGGCGACCACCACCCTATCCCACCACCCATTCACCCTCCGTCCTTCCAGCGCGCATTCCGCCCGCGTGGCCACAGCCAGTGCCGGGCCGACTCCGGCGCACGGCGCCCGCCAGCCCAAAGGCATCTGGCCATAGCAATGGCAGCACTGGCAACAATATCGGTCATTCAAGGTCGCTAATCTTTTAATCTGAACGAACTCAATCAAGCAGTTGACGCAATGCTAGGTTTTCCCTTCTGTGAAATCAAAATTTAATTACTGCCCTTAGGCTTAGGTAGCGACACCCTAGGCAGTAGCCAGACACACCTACCTTAGAGTGTGGGACAAACACACACCCTCGACACGGCCCCACCAGTGAGTCGATCTTACCAACCTTTGCTATATGACACTGTGCTTACACCATTTTAGATAGGAGCGCGGAGTTTCTTTACCACTTCTTCTCCCAGCGCCAACGCTTTAAGTGGTGTAAATTTAGATGAGCTCTTCTTATTAAATGATCATTCCAAAGCGTCTGAATCGAGCCGGGCGTCGGTCCCTGGGCAGCCCTCGATTCAGCATACTTGGGTACCAGAAAGGACGGCCAGCCGAGGGCTCTCCATCTGGGGCCCTTGGTGCAGTGAGTCACTAATGGGGAGACGCGCCTGTCAACGCCCCCGGCGCTTCATAACCTATTAGAACATACTTGTTTATGTTCCTAATAGGTTTTTCAAAACAGAGTCAGGCAAAAAAAAAACAGCAATAATAGAAGAGGAAGTTTAAGACATAAATGAACATACACATGGGTGTACATTTTTTGTATGAACTTAATAGAACGTGAATTCTGCATTCTTTATTTGATACACTCCAAGGCAGAACCGTTTTACACTGTCTTCATTTAAAAGAACTATATTTTTTAATCCAGAGTACATTCAGACAAAATTAAAAAAATTACATTAAACTCAATAAATGACATATGCGTTTGACGGAAGTTCGTTTAAATTAATGATAATAAATCCATGATAATGTCACTTATATTTTTTCGTATTAATGTAATATTATTTGTGATTAAAAATAATTAAAACTGATGTAAAATTACTTTTAAATATTTTATTGCATTTTAAGATTTTAAACTATTACCTAGCAACTTAATAAAACAATATTTTTGTCGTCTTGGGAAAGCCAAATGCGCGTATCGTGGTTTCAGAACGTTCTTGCGACGGTGTTGCCGATTAATAAAATGAAAAGTGTATAAACAATGAATATTTACGCCCTCGCTATACAATGTTTATCCGTCAAAATTCGCTATGCAACGTATAGTTATACACCCGTTAAATAGGGTTGTATAACTTTTTTTTTAGTAAGACTGTTAATGTACTTCTCTGTTCCAATAATTTCTTTTTTTTATCTGAATAGGTTAAAATCTGACCTATAAATATAATATAAGAATAAGAAAATATAGAAGAAAGATGCCTCATGTTATTTTCCTTCCTTTAAAATCTTTATTTGCAAATATCTTTGTGAGAATAAAATAAGACTATATATATAAATTACTATATTTTAATATAAATATATTATTTTTTTTATTAGATTATCCTTATTGTACCATTAGATTAAACGCAGAATTTTCCCTTTGACTCTTAAAGGTAAATTAGACTTTGTGATTAATATAATATGGTTTATGTTGTTTACATTTATTTATCTATTTGGGATAATCTATAGATAAGGCTTGTATCGGGTTGGATGCCATATCGTGACATCAAAAATTAATAATTTAGACAAAAACCAAGAGTTACGTTAAGCCGGGTACCCGGTACATTAGCGAGCCGTAAGTGTAACCGTTGCGTGTGTTGCGCTCGTAGTTCAAGGCAATATTACGGTTACAGAGATGAGTACCTTGTAATCATCGGTTTGCTGCAAACCGCTCGGGTACCTCGCTCGCGAAATATTTGAGATCCATGTACATACTATGTTTTTTGGTGACAGCACATATAATAGTTACAATTACTGCTCGCTAGTGAGTACCCGGCTTTATAGACAAATGATAAACAGAGTTGACGTCCACGTGACGTAAGGGTGCTGATACGTCTAATTTGAACAAAATCCTAATCTTTTTTTTACCTGGATCGCTTTACGTAAAATGTCCCATAACAAAGGGCTTTAGTGAAAATTCTTCATACTTAAAATAAAAAAATACAACAATTTTGTTGTTTATCTTTTACAAATATCAAACGCTCTGTTTCTTTTGTACTTATGATTCTGGCCAATATCATATAACTTTTATGCGATACATATTTTTATGAAGTGAAGTATACTAAGCTTACATGTTTAATATAACATTTCCCGTCAACTTCCCTAAACCGTAAAAACATTCTTTAGGGTGCCCATTTCGTCAATTATTTATGAATGGCTTTAGCTTTAATACATCCGTAATGCGCATGCTTTTACACCGCTAAGTATTTTCTCAGCACGAAAATCTTTTTCCTTTGTGCATATTTAACTAAAGTGTCGGGCGGATAGGGGTGAATGTAGCAAAACACAAATTTAACCACGCTATAAAATTCAGGAACTACTCCATGTGAAATTCGTTAAACGCAAATTTTTGTTCGTTATTCGCAAAACGCAAAGCACATGCGTTACTTTTTCTCATTATCGAATAAAGTATAAAATTATTTTTTAAAATAAAATTAAATTTATTGACAGACCCAATTTCAATTTGCATAATCTCTAAATGTACACTTTAGCAATAACATGTCTGATCAATTTATAAAATTACTTTTATATCACGTTAAAATACATAACAAATTAAGGTACGCTTAATCAGGAATAAAAACATTGCGTTAATTTGACATTATTTCTCGTAAGTAAGGGAGCCAAATACGACTTAATTATAGTAGTTTTAGTTGTGGCATGGCAATAGTTTTTCGGCCAGGTTTTAAAAATTTTTGTTCTGATGCAATTAATCGCCTTGTAAAGACACCTTGTTATGCTGAATCTGAAATTTTATTTCACATTGTTCATTTGAAATATTTTTCTCGCATGTAGAGGAGTCGAATATGTAATAATATTTATAACTTTAGTTTTGATGCAAATAGGTTAATCGCATTATTAAGACTACCACCTATATATATGATTCGATGGAGATCACAAGTGATGCGTGGTAATACCCGCTTGGGCCCTTCAACGCCAGCGGCTGCCGCCCTCGCCCCCCGTCTGAGGGTTCTGTCAAGAATTTGTATTACTTATATATTACAAATGTTAGTAAAATTTATGTACCATCTTTGATAGCTTACTTTTATGTATTTTTTATACAATGAGAGAAAAAAGTTTTAATTAGTTAATTATAAACCGTTGTAATTATATCCCGATGATAGTCCAGTTTATTTGTGCAAGCAAAAAAAAAGTAAAAAATAGAAGTATTTTCTTGTGGCCAATAAAACTGTAACTGAAAGAACTTTAAATAGATTATATTAATTATAAATAGCAACATTATTAGGAATGTTGTCATATAATGCTCATTGTTTTCATGAGAAATCACATTTATAAATTGTCTGTGTATTAATTTTGTCAATTAATAATTTTCATTGATATCGGTGTTTAGATTGTTTTCTTGGTAAAAAATAATTGTAAAGTTTAAAGTAAACCGTAGTTTTTAATAATTCAATAGGCGAAAACGCGTACTTAGATGTTTCTCATATTATCAAAAGCAGTTTTAGTAATTTGGATTAAAAAAAAATCAATAATATTTATGTATAGATTAACTTTCAGTTATTATGTTTACACATTTAATAGTGTTAAAATTACATACCTCACACCATATAGATACACTTTGTGTTGTGCATGTAACGAAACTGGTCAAAGTTTGTCATTGCATGTAATAAAATATCATGGTTATGGTATCGAACTATGTTGTTTTATTCATTGGATTTACAATATTTAAAAAAACACTGGGTAATAACTGATTATACATCAGTTAGATTTATAGTTATTAGGAGGTGTAAATACCAAAACTAGGAAACTTCAGAGGTAACCGATAGTAAGTAATTAGGTAAAAAATACGAGTAAGAAATTCATAACAATATGTTACACGGGGATAAACGAGTAAAGTATATTTTGTGTTTCATTACTACTATTTTCAACAAATTTTTTAGATATTAAATTTTTATTTTCCTCACCTGTGTGCGCCTGTCTTCATTACACTTGTCTTGCATTATTTTTCATACTGCTCTATCGTTGCAGTACTTACAAAAGATATAAACTAACGTTCAAACTTGACACAGTTGTATGTTTTGATTTGTACAAAAATGTAAGAAAGTAATTTCAAAAATACATTAAAGAAATATTTACTACTGTGCCATATACTTAGTTATTGCAAAAACTACTTAGGATAATTAAGTTAATATATAAAACTTTTTACAAGGAAATGACTCTTTACACGGCCTTGACTCGCTTCTTAATTACGCTATCAAAGTAATTAAGAAGCGATTTTACCTCATGGAACTATTATACGACGGTTTATACGGTTGTTAATCCGTCGCTCTATTATGCTTTTAGTGACATACAGTGACACACAAGAACGTATTTTGAAAGTTTAACGTGAAAAAAGAAAATTGAAAGTGTAGTATAATGTAATATAATATAATAATATTAATGATGAAGGTAAATAATATTTAAAAGTTTTTATATTAGGTGCTATAAATTTTTCTACAAATCGGCTACTATATAATGTTATATCGCTATGTTTGATGCTGCTGTTCTTTTTTACAAATAAACTTAACTCGTATATATATAAACTTGTTAACGATAAAATACCTCGCTTAGGAAAAAGAGTTCTACAGGATTCTAACGGCCCGACGTTACAACTTGCACGTATACATTTTTTCTGACATTTTTATATGTCTTATTAATATGTACTGAATTATAGCTATAAGCTAATAAAATTTACATTTAAATATAGCCCTTATACTTTATTTGTATGTTTTAAATAAAATATTTTGTCAGTATACGTATTATATTTAATATATAAAGATATTATTTTTATAACTTCTGGTAAGTGATCAGTCTAAAAAATTTTACTATGTTCTTATCTTTCGATAAAGATCTATTAATCACAATTTCAAGTTAATTTAAATTTGTACTCCGATTCGGCATACATTACTTACAAATAAAATTTGCAAGTAAACCGGAACTCATGCGAAGCCAGCAGATTGCCTGCTAGATTTTTAAATATTTGAGGGTGAGAATATTTTTGTTAGGACTGAAACTATAAATTTAACCTCCCTTTATTACTAATACGTAATTATTTTTTTATTAATTTACGGTTAATCTATTATTTCGGGTTGAGTAATATTTGTTCATTTCATTTGTTCATAAACCGAAAATAATTAAAAATTATTATTTGTTACAAAACGAATAACGTATTCATGTAATTTTGTAAATTTTTATAGGAGGTAATTAATTTACATTATCTGAAATATTTAACAGTACAAAGTTCAAGTAACTAATAAACATAAAACTTTTCGTAAAAAGCTCAACTGTGTAATTTATACTTTTTTAAAACGTTCTAGATCTTGAAACCTAATTAACCGCAATATTAACGTAAAACATTTACCTTATAATATTAACGGATTACGAAGAATTGGCATCGGAAAGAGCGTATCTAAAAAAAGGTCAATAAAGGGCATTTAAAGGAATTCGGTAGTCTTATTTTAATTCGAGGGATCAAGACATTTCTACAAAGGTTACGCCTGCTTAGGATAGATAAAGGATTACTGCCACTTGACATAAAAGACTTGGGCAGGGATATTATTTTTAATATTCACCATAAAAGAAAACAAATATCAATAAAAGAAGAAATAACGGGTAATAATGCCACGTGTACAAAACTATTAATTTACTTAGTATGAAATACATTTTTTTCTATGTCAAAATTGGCTACGGTAAATACCATTCCTGAAAAGCATTTTTGTCTAAAAGTGTTTCTCAAATAAAATGTGGTGTTCTAAGGTATCTTAAACGTGATTTATTATATACGTCTCAATTTTGATTACATATACAAAACATTGAAAAATGTCCACATTTGAAACTCAGTTTTCTCTACGTAACATTATTTTAGTAAATCAAATGAATTTCCCTTGTGAATAGTGCTATATCTGTTTTAATTTGTTATTAAATGAAAATAATAATATATTATACAACTAACATTAGTATTGTAAAGATTGACAGAAGACATTGACCCTATAGCAAGTAAAAATTTGCACTACAATTCAAAGAGTAGATTACAAACAACTGAATGCAAAAAGGACATGACAGAAGTTGTCGGTAGGCCGATTTGGAAAAAGGAGATCGGATGAATTTCTAAGGTTGGCTTTAGTAAGAGGCCAAATAACTTCAGAAGGGGTCGGAAAGCGGATTTTATAATTTTTGACTTTGCAGTAGATGTGTGGGAGTGGATATTTACTGCATAGAATATTATAAATTAAAATATCATACTAATGTCAAAAAAAATATCTCACAATCTGCTAGGACATAAAGATGGTACTTGTTAAATGAAAACGTTATTTTGTGATTCTTATATGAAATATGATGGAAGATATTGCGGGGCTTAAAAGTATTCATGGAAATGATGTCTTCTAAAGATATTCTGCAAACATTTAACGTAGAATAATGTTTGCTTACGACTCTTTGATTATTAGTAAAATAATTAAGTGAACCATGTGGAATGACTGTTTGTTTTAAATAGGTAGACGGTAACTTATTACTTTTCTTTAAACTTTTAAATTTAATAAGACTCAATCAAAACCATAAAATCCTCGAAAAGTTTCAAAAAAAATCCTTTATTGCTTCTGGTTCCGATTTCCTTGCGAATTTTATTTGAAATTAATGTATCGAATCGGAGAACAAGTTTAACAACTTGAATTGTGATTAATAGATCTTTATCGACTGCTATTGCTACAAGCGACTTAGCAGTAAAAGGATATATTGCTGCGTAAACACGTTGGTGATTTGTTGCAGGACTTTAAATTTACCTCAACTTGAAAGGTCACTTATGTTGCCAAACCAGAAATTGGGGAATTTTCGACAGCGACTTCGAGGCGAAGAGCTGATGCTATAGCTGAATGAAGGTAATTGTTTCCCTCGGTTTTATTTTTCTTTTTCAAATTGTTTGTTAAAAATGCATTGCTACAGTATACACAACTGGAAGTTTTCATGTTTTGTTTTATACTTGTGGACATAGACTTAATTGATAACAATATTTGGTGACGATCGATTAGATTGGGGGATAAAATCACGAACGTTTGCGAATTTTGGTGCCCTGGTTTTAAGTATTATAATAAACAGTTATTATGGACAAAGTCATAATACAGGTTTAGTATTTCCCAAGATGTTCTTGGTTCCGATCCGATGATTATAAAAAAAAATAGAACCGTTTTAAGTAGTGTCAGACGGTCCGTTATACAGGTGGTGTTACATTTTGGGAACATGTTAAAGTCCGCCGCTTCATTGTCCTCTTCGTGAATCTAGATATTGGCCCGCTTTATAAACCGAATCATGGGTTCAATCCCACCAGGGGCAAAAATTTATGTTGTCGTTGTTTCTGTTGGTTGGAATTTGACCAATCCCTTTTGTCTGAAAAGTAAGATGATTCCGTTAGATGAAAATTCCATCTACCAACCCGATTGGACCAGCGGTCCAAAACCCAATAGGGTGATTTGGGCCAAATGTCCCCGACATTGGGGGGCCCACCGGGGGTAATGGTGCCGCTGGGGGTGGATTACCCGGGCCGGGGTACGATTCCGGGCCGGCGGTCGCAGGCCGGGGTCCGACCCGCAGAGCCAGGGTACATACCGCGTGCCGGGTGATTACCCCGGTGCCGGGGGTACGAGATCGCAGGCCGGGTACGAGTACCCGGCGGGGCGAAACCCGGTGTTGGGGAAAGAGTTCTATTCGGAATAAGAATAATGTCAGGACGGAATCCCTACGAAAACACGGGCCATAATGTCGGGCGAAATCCAATACGGAACACGGGTGCCATAAAGAGGCACAGTAATCCTATCGGAACGAACCCAAACGGGCGAGTAATCACAATATCAAAGGTGCCAAATGTCGAGCGATTCCCAATACCAAAACAGGCCAAGGTCGAGGACAGGTAGTACGTCGGTCCAGGTCCAAATGTCGAGGCGGTAATCACAAATCGAACACGAGTGAAATGTCGAGAACGGTAAACCCAATATCCAAACACGAGTGCCATAATGTCGAGGCACGAGGTAGTCACAATGTCGGGACACGAGTGCCATAATGTCGAGGCACGAGATAATCACAATGTCCAGACACGAGTGCCATAATGTCACTCGTACGTACAACGTCAGAACTGCAAGTACTATAATGTCTGGTTACAAAATAGTCAATTTCGGAACTAAATAATAAGTTGTCACAATGTCACATGCCACAGAAAAGCCGCAATGCCGGGGCTGCTAAAATGCCTCACCACTATTGGAGAACACCACTGAACATGTGTTCCGCAGCGGTTTGGATCTTCTTACTATACGAACCAGCCAATAGTGTCAGTTCGCATCGATCGCACGGTAGCGTCCGCATAACCTTGTAAGGACCGCGCATGCCGAAGTCCAGCTTCCTAGTGCTTTGGGAACAATTCGTAACGAACACAAAATCTGCCAAAAGAAAAAAATTTGCGCGGCTTTCGCCGCCGGTTTTTAATTTAAGCGTCTTGTCGTTGTTGGTTTTAAAGAAGCAATACGTAAGCTCTCTGTCTCATCAATATTAACAAAGCTTGTATCGTTGGATTATCGCGAGTTACTTAGACGCGAAGACAACCAGAGTTGCTACTTCAATGCCTGTCAACTGTGTGCTGGTTTTTTGTTTGCCTTGTCTTAAGCAACTAAACTTAAACATTATCATCATCAGCCTTTGTCAGTCCACTGCTGGACACAGGTCTCCCATAATGCACGCCTTCTCCATTAAGGGATTTGGACCACGCTAGTCCAATGCGGGTTGGTAGATGGACCGACTTTTTCATCTAACGCATGAATCATCTTACTTGTCAGACAATTGGGTGATTGGCTCAAAATGTCTAACCAACCAGAAAACAACGACAACACAAATTTGTGGCCCCGCGGGATTCGAACCCATGATCTCCGGTTTATAAAGCAAGGGCCAATACCGCTAGACCACGTAGAGGACAACGAATAGGCGGTTACTTAATCATGTTTCCAAAAAATGTAACACCACCTGCATATTAACGACCGTCCGGCACTACTTAAAAAACGGTTCTATTTTTTTTTAATAATCATCGGATCGGAACCAAGAACATCTGTATGAAATACTGAAACCTGTATTTATGTCTTTGTCCAATGGCTAACATATTTATTATTATAGCTCTTAAACCAGGGCACCAAAAATTACGCAATACAAGTTGTGTGATTTTATCCTCCAATCTAATCACGATCGTCACCAAATACTGTTATCAAGTTAAGTCTATGTCCCACAAGGTATAAAACAAGAACATGAAAAACTTCACCAGTTGTGTATACTTGTAGTTCAACAAATATTTTTTAACAAAACAATTTGAAAAAAAGAAAAATAAAACCGAGTGGAAACAAATTGACCTTCATTCAGCTATTGCATCATGCCTTCAGCCTCGAAGTCAGCTGTCTGAGCAATCCCCTCTTAATTTCGTGGATTTGGCTAACATAAGTGACCTTTTCTAAGTTGTAGCGTAAATTTAAAGTCCTGCAAATAAATACACCAACGTGTCTTATGCAGCAACATATCCCTTTTACGCTAAGTCGCTTGAAACGAATAGCAATCTTTAAAAGAGGCTTAAGTTCATAGCTATTTCAACAAAACTCGGCATCTGTGTGGATTTAACAAAGTAGCCTCGATGTTAAGCTTGCTTCCGTTTTCCCTCATGCTGCTACAAAAAAATTGCACCATAACCTGTTGAGCCAGTGTCGGTATGAATTTTAGTGGGTAGGCCAGGATTAAAGATCGCTAAAACAGGTCCTTTAGTCAGACGCTTAATAATACCATTTAGAGCGGCGTCATGAGCGTCGCCCAACACAAAAGGCTCGCCCTTTTTGCAAAGCTGAGCAACACAAGCAGCTTTAGAAGCACATCCTGCAATGACCCGTTAAAAATAAACAGCCAATCCCAGAAATTGACACCGAAACTTTTCTCACATGCGGTTTTTGAGACCTAATTAGAGCATTAGTGTTTCTTGGACTCGGCCTAACCTGACCAAAACCGAAAATTCGGCCTTAGTGCTCAAGTTCATAAAATACATAAAAAAATACATCATTTATAAACATGAGCACCCTACCGGCATCAATGAGATTTCTCAGAGCTTTGGAAATTATTCGTCAACAAATTATAAAAGCACCAGGCACCCCTCAGGCGTTGCAAACGCTGATTTATCGATAGAATCATCAGCACTAATCGGTACCCAAAGAAAACCAGTAGTCATATCTTAACTAGTAAAATACCCGAAACTGCTAAACTTATCAATGTAGTCGTCTATTAACGGCAATGGAAAACTTTCGATAAGAGTGAGTGCGTTTAGGGCACGGCAATCAAAGAACGTCCTATCAGCTCGGTTCTCCTTCTTAACAAGGATGATCGGGATTCTCGGATGAAACATGTACTAAATAAAAATGCGGAGCTTTTGCCGTTTTTATTAGGACTCCAAAGTTATAACGTTATTTACATAAGGGATACTAATGAAACGTAGTGAATCATTTGTTCGAATATGCTAACCCAAGTAGGACTTAAAACATCAGTGCGTATTAAAATTGGGGCTTGAATACACTCCTAAACAAACAACGTACAAATTCACCTCCAAGGATAGCTCAGGAAATTCTACTATGGTACTAATAAAATAAGTGACCCTATATGTCCTGATCTCCAATACCTGGCATACAACTATAGGTAGAAATATTACTCAAACTAAGAGCCTTTAAAAAGGTATCGGATATAAGAGAAAAATCTGGGACTGAGCTGAAATTAACATTACTGGAGTGATTTTCACTAAATCTACGCGTTGTTTAAGAAAAAAAAAATACCAACTAGTCATTTATTCAGAACATATGCAGCCGATAAAAATCAGATTAGATTTTCGATTGGAAATTTACAGTAATATTTTAATAATTTATACACCATTTTTATAATGCCAATGAATCTGTTAAAGGGCTACTTTATCACATGTAAAACAAACCAATCATGCTACCCAAGAGTTATACGTTCACGATAGTCAGGGATAGTTCAGTCTGACGCAGCGAGTAAAATATTTGGTAGCGGCAGGTGCAATTTTGACTTAACTTTACTTAACTCTACTAGATCCTTTGACTTTCGATTGCCATTAACAGCTGCTTACTATAACATTTTTGGCTTATTCAAAAACCCTCTACCTCCTCTACACCTACCCTCTACCCTCTGCAGCGTCAATCTCACATGATGCTTCAAAAGACAGGTTCATCCATGATACGTGTCCCCAAAGGTGCTTCGGTAATCGCTTAATTCAATGCAGGCGTATAGTTTCCAGCAAGGATACGACGGCAAAATAGTAAAAGTACGGATGAACATTGGAGGCATCCGTTCCTCCAAAGCATTCAACCGATCAAGTAATTCGTTTAAATGGATCACAGTGAGGGCTGTCCGATGCCTACAAGAACTATCCAAGGCCTATGTCAGCTTTTATTAGGTCTATGGCAACACTTAATTCTACTACGAGCAATAACAATTATTAGAATGCTCTCGAGGTGTGCGCTCACGGCACGACATATTTATATAAAACGCAATTAAATTTACAAAAAAAAACACTTACCCATTTGCCATTAAAAAATTTACTCACGGTTGTTTACATCAAAACGCACATAAGATTAAAAGAAACGCATGGACTAAACAAGAAATAAATAAAAAACACACGCTAACCATGTTAGTTTTACATTAAAAACGAGTAACATCTTAACGTATTATTGTTAGAACACAGCGAAGAAAGTTAAAAAAAAAACGTGTTTTAAATGAGATGGCGGACGATAAAAGTCGCGTGTTTTTAAGTGAATCCAACTTCTGATCTTAAGGATCAGAACCTTATTAAATTAAACGAACAAAATACAAAAAGAACTAAGAACAATTTAATCAACAATTGAATTTAGTAACAAACGTGCGAGATCACGTAATACAAAAATGGCTGTCCGAGCGCCAGAGGAGAAGAGATCGGTCGTGCCGAGCTGCGCCCGCGGCACCCCGTTGTCCCTTCCGCCCGCCACGCCATCGCGCCATCGTGGCACCACGCGATGTCCCGACTCGTAGACTAACCGAGCCTCTAAGATTTTTTTTAAAGTATATATAAGGTGTTTGTAATGAACGTTTTTTATTTTTATAGTCTTTTATTTAATAATACAATAAATAAAAAATCTTTTATGCTATTTTCCGTAATGAAAGTATTATGTAAATTGTAAATATGAATAAAGAAATGGAGAATCATTGAAATGTACGTGATATATGCACGGATCTGAAAAAAGAACACTAATATTAACTAATCAACCCAAGTTACAGCATTTTTGAACAATACATATAGAAGTTTGCTTTATGTCCAGACAGAAAACGTGAAACAGTTTGTAAAATCAATAATGACATAAAGCGCGGTGCCGAACTGAAAACCCGTCGCGAATATAAAGAGCTCCAGTGAGATAAATCGTTCTTGGCAAACAGTTTGAAAGTACTCAAATTTTTAATTTAAATTTTGTAGATGTTCTCTTGATTAATCTCATTCATTCATTATATAATGGAAAAACTAATAACTTTTCAATGTTTTTATATTTAACCAAGTGTTTAACACTTCAATAATAAGATTTTGTTTAAAAAAATTACGTTTTTTATCGCGTAAAAGATTAATCTCAGGTTATATTTTTATCTGTTAAGTTATAAAATTCCAAAGTAGAAATTTTTTTGCCCATATTATTTATATGGATAAGAGAAATTCACGATGAGCGACCGTTTCACAGGCTTCTCTTTTCATGATTAGAAAGATATTTTACTGGTGGTTTTGGAAAAAAAAACTTGACGTGACGGTATTACAATAAAGCAGCTGTCACAGTGCGTCGCCAGCAGCGGACCCGTCCGCACGTGTTCGCCACTGTCTCCCGAGGTCACCGCGCGGTATCCATCGTCCGCTTCCGCCAAATGTTTCCGCTGCGCCATCTGCGTTTTAAGGGCAACCACACTCACTGCCAAGCCTGGTAGGGCGGGAATGATTACGTACATTTGGCAACCACCGGATCTCCGGTTTGTGTTGGGTGGCGCAACCTATGCCCCATCAAACTTAGGCCCAACCCAACTGGTATAATGGTTGACCGGGAACTCGAGGACTGCTTCGGTATAGATACGAGATAGCGAGAAGCTCGGTCGAAAATTACACCTGAAACCCACCGATACGATGCATATTTTAATCGCGATGCATTGCCCAACCGCTCCCTCCCCTGCCGTTACGCCTGGACCAACTGAGCCATCCCCTGCGGATGATGGCGACGACAACTTTTTCGACGTCAGCAAGGTCGAAGCGCTAATCGATTCTAAATCCGACGACGGCTTCAAAACCGTCAAATCAAAGAGGAGGCGCAAAATCCTTTCCTCTTCACCTGCACCCGTCCTTATTGTCAAGGCTGCAAAGCCAGACGCTCCTAAATTCCGCCTCCAGCAGGCCACCAAACCGTTGGCCTCCCAGTCGGCAAAATTTACCCCATCCAAACATCCCACCGATCGTAGGCGTCTCTCGGCTCCTCGACCCGCCCAGCCATCCCAGCCTACCCAGGCACGGCTCCCCGTGGATATGGCCCCCTTTCATTTACTTCTGCAAAAAGGAGAAGTGAGTCGAGATTCGCTCGGGCCTATCAAACAAAATAAAATTTGAGGCCTCTGATAGCAATCAGGAGATCAAATTGCATCCGATGAATATTGGAAGGTAACTTCTTTCCTTAGGGAGATGGAACACCAATTTCACGCATTCGCGCTCCCGGAAGAGCACGTACTTAGGATAGTGGTCAAAAAACTGTCTAAGCTAATCCCTTGCTCTGAGATAGTATCTGCTATCAGAGAATTAGATATTCCCACCTATTCAGTACAGCGTATGTAACACCTACGCACCAAACGCCTTTACGGTTAGTTACTCTCAAGCGCTCCGAGGAAGGCAAGCGCATCTATGACGTCTAAAAACTCCGACCACCAAACCTATCCAACAGCATCGCCTACCCACCTCTCCGTCCTTTTAACGCTTGGCGATTTCGCCCCGCGTGGCAACAGCCAGCGCCGGAGCCAACTCCGAGCGCCCAGCAGCCCGCCGCCGTTTCAAATAGCCAACATACTAGCACTGGCAATAACTGCGCGTCATTTCTAAAATCGCTAGATCTCTTTGATCTAGACGAGTTGAATTGAGCAGCAGATGCATTCCGTGGCTAGGTTTTCACTTCTTGTTAAATATAAGAATTTAATTAATGCCCTTATAGCATAATAGGTTCCGACACCCAAGCAATAGCCAAACACACCCTATACTTAGAAGTGTAGGAATACACACACTTTCACGACACCGGCCCCACCAGTGAGGTTAAACTTACACACCCTTTGATTTATGACACTGTAGCTTAACACCAAATTAGATAGGAGTGTTGATGGAGTTTCTTGCACCGCTTCTTCTCCCAGCGCTAACGCTTTAAGAAGTGGTAGTAAAGTTTAGATGGAGCTATTCTAGCTATAAATCATCTTTATGAAAGCGTCTGAATTTAGCCGAGGCGTCGGCCCACCTGAGCAGCCCTCGATTTAGCATGCTAACTGGGAACCAGAAAGTGACGGCCCAAGCCGAGGCTCCCTATCTGGGGGCCCTTGTTGCAGTTAAGTCACTCGGTGGGTAGTAGCGCCTGTGGCTACGGGCCCCCGGTCCCCATCCGGTATGTTCTAATAGTTTTACTCCACAGAGCACGAAATCCAGGCAAAAAAAAACAACAGCTGTTTATCAGTCTCTGGTGTTTTATTGTATCTTAAATAAGTAATATTACTTTGACTTAGTATAAACTTCCTCGTGAATTACTGTGCATTGCTAAAATTGTGTTCTTTTATTGAATTTTAAAGATAAATTGTAAAATTATTGTGCAGTGCAATAATGACTAATATAATGATATTTTTACAGAAAAAATATTACCGATCCCAACAGTACCATTTTACGCAATACAACCGAGTAAGAAATTGAAATTGCCTCGTGAATTCTGCCTCCAACATTCATTTAATCAAAATACATATTTTATGTTTTCGATTCAAATATCATGAAAGTTTCAATTTAATACTGAAAGTCAGTACACTTTCAGAAAATGGTACAATGATGCAAATATGACCGTAATATAATATATATATATATAATATTAAGGCAATTAGTGAAGCACTTAAAAATAACGAATCTTTTTTAACGATAGTAATTAGAGGTCTTGTAAATTAAGAAAGATGTGATACAAATACCGTAAAAACTATTAAATTTCAATGAAATATGCTGTCTATCATTTCAAAATATTTAAATTTAAATACTCAATTCGGATCGTATGTTTATTTCCATATATATGTTACCTCGTTGCTCCGCCCCTAGTGCCGATGACCTTCCCATTGGTACTATTTTTTTTTTAATTGTCTTATTAGCTCAAAACATGTAATACACCACAATATGCTAAAAATAAACATCTACATATGTTTGTTTTTAGCATATTCAGCAATTCATGCAAAAAATCGCTTTTAATATAACAATAAAAATATATCTGAATTATTTCTGAATACAAAAGAATTTAATGTCATTCTTATACAAAAATGTACTTATGGTTATAGCACTAATGACAAAAAAAGTAGATATAACCAACAGCAGTCAAAATTATTTTAAAACAACAGTCCTACCGACTGTTTTTGTACGCAAAACAAACAGCATTTCTGTAAAAATTCTTTTGTATACGGAAGAAAATGATGCCTGGAATTGTTTGTTGAAGCAAATAATGAGTCCGTGATTTACGAACTGTGACGTCAGCCATGTTGGTTCGTCCAACACTCCTAGAAAAAAAGAAATGTTTATTTAAAATTTAAACGTATTGGAGATTTTCTCCTAAATTAATTCAGTAGGTATGTTATGGTAAATAATTTCTTTCAGATTCGAAAAACGGTATTAATTTTAGAAATTGAATTCCTTATCGTTTATGAATTAACACAAAAATAAAGCGATATGTTATTTAAAATTTCAGGTGTAACGGCTTTATTGGAATATGGAAAGAATCATATCTCCATAAAAATAAAAAAATTATAACAGTTTCTCAGTGCACTTGCTTACTATTGGGTTATTCAAACATTTTAACCTAAATAGCAAACACTATCTTTAAAAGGATGGAAATGCCTAATGGAAACAAGTTTAGTTATTTATTTAGCGTTAAAATTATCTTACCTGCATGTTGAATAGTTTTAAATTTATTTAGTCATAAATTACGTAGGCATTATAAAATATGGATGGTAAAAACGATAAAACACAATGGATTTAAATTATAATGAATTATATAATATTACTAAAATGTTACTATTTTGACATGTTGAAACACGTTTTTAAAAAATGTAGTCGAAAGTTGTTGTTAAATTTGTTAAATAACTACCAGGGTCAGTTTCAGTTTTAATCGGTTGTAAATTTAATCTGTTAATCATTGTCGTAGAAGGCTAAGTTTTGATATTAATATTAATGTTGAAGCCCGAGATGCAAGGACACGCAAAATGCAATGACGATCCAGTGTGGATTTTTTTCTTATTGCTTCTAAAGAGCAGTCATTGCAAGCTCATTTTGCAGGAATAAACCGAGGCACAATCCAAAGCTTCCAGTGCTTGAGCACATAGGCATTGAGTGGATTGCATTCTTACATGTTTCCAATTGCTGTTTATTTATTGTATACTGTTAATTGAACTTGTAGTCTAAAGAAATATTATTTTTCAATCAATTAAAAAAAAGAAATCAAAAATTTTGTTTCGATTTTAAATACTATGCATGTGAAGCGTTAGACATATTTACTTAAGATATTTTTTTTTTGTTACATGTAAGATTTTTTCTGTCATGGGTTTGAATCTCGGGAAACAACTTTGTGTTGTTATTGTTTTCTGGTTGGTTAGGACAATTCGGGCCAATCACCCAATAGTATGAAAAGTAAGATGATCCATTCGTCGGATGGGCATGTAAAAGTCGTCCACCAATCCAAAACAAAACCTGCATTGGACCAGCGTGGTGGGATTTGGTCAAAAACCCCTAATGAAGAATGCTTGCATTGGGGAGGTCCAGTCTAGCAGTAAACTAACACAGGACGATGATAATGACGGTTTTTTCAAATAACTTTATAAACCTATTAAAACAGCTAGTATCGTTCTATCAGAAGATTATCTTAAATTTTACTTTTAAATATTATATTTTTAGGATTAAAATTAAAGAATTGAAACATTTAGACAGATTTTATATAATCACACTAATTAATGCTTTGCGTAAATACAGGCACCACGTGGTACTCACCCCAGATGGCCCTTTGTAAACAGGGAACATACCACCTCTAAGAAATAGTGAAGTGTAGTCATAATTAGAATACACTTGTACATAATAAATTGGAAATACTTTTGTAAATCAAATATCACAAAATTAATAGGATTCGACATTAAAATTCCACAAGACATCTCAAGTCAAAACATTAGATTTGGTGTTCTTATTAACAGACAAACGTGAAAGTCAAATCTCCTCATTGTTTGCCATAAACAAACAACGTTAATGTTATCTTCCTTCTCATAAAAGGCCACGTTTAAAGCGAGTTGTAGCTTTATTCTATCAAAGTAGACTACTAATAAATGTCTCCATAGTGCGTTGTGTGACGCAACCTATTATATGGAGGTCAAAGCGCTAACTAATGCCAAATCTGACGATGGCTTTAAAATTTTATTATTATTAAATATTTAGTTGGCCCTGTCCGACAACATAAAATTTGAAGCCGCTGATAACAACCAGGGGATCAAATTATGGCTAGCCACAGTATCGGCAAGTGACTTCTTTCCTCAGGTAAAAGGAGCACCAATTTCACACATTTGCGCTCCGAAATTATCACGTACTTAGGACAGTGATCAAAGAAATGCTTAAGGAGATCCATTATTCAGAGATAGCAGCTGTTATCAAAGCATTAGTATTCCCGCTCTTTCGGTACAACGAATGTACTACCCACGCACCAAACTCCCTTATGGTACGATGTTTGTTACTCTAGAGCGCGCCAAGGACCCCCCGAACAGGTTTTCGCTTTTGTCGTAGCGGTGCGGCTCAGTACCTGCGACCTGCCCAGCCGCGGGGCAGCTAAGCTAAGGTCCTGTCCTTCGCAACCAAGGAGGAGTCGCGCCAAGAAGGAACAAGGTGGTGGTTTTAGTCGGTGCGAGTACAACATAATCCGTCTTTGCCCCCGCGAGGACAGGTATGCGTAGGCATTTCCCCACGGTAAAAAAGCGCTCCAAGATATCAAGCGCATTTATGAAGTCCAACAGCTCTGTGGTATCGTCGTAGTCGTAGTCGTCTCTCCTTTGAGCGGCCGCATTCCAACGGACTCCCTGGGCAGTGTTACAACTGCGAGTTATACGGCCAAGCTTTGTATAATTGCTTCGCCCATCATCAATGCGTTAAACGCCTCGTACTACCAACCCTGGTACTACCGATTGCCTCAGACCTAAATATAGAAGCCCTTGCCACCTACGAATCTCCAGCGTACGTTAACTGCCGCAATCCCGGCCAACTACCTCGGCTACCCTAAGGCTCCAAGACGCAGAGATTCTGCGAATCCAGGGAACCCTCTTCCAGGCGACCACCAAACCCATCTAACAGCACCGCCTTTCCACCCCTCCGTCCTTCCAACGCATGGCAGTTCCGCCCCACGTGGCAACAGCCAGCGCCAGAGCCGACTTCGAGCGTACAACGGTTCGCCATCGCCGTCTTAAATAGCCAACATGCCAGCCATAGCAATGACAGCACTGACTAAAACTGCGCAATGACAGCACTGACTAAAACTGCGCGTCATTTTTAAATCGCTAGATCTCTTTGATTTATACGAATTCAATCAAGCAGCAGATGCGTTCGCCGCCATCGGAGATACAATGCCTAGGTTCTCACTTCTTGTGAAATCGAAGAACCTAATTAACGCCCATAAGAAGGGACCATAATAGGTTGCGACACCCAAGCGGTAGCCACACACACACACTACACCTAGTAGTGTAGGACATCACACACATTCATGACATCGGTCCCACCAGTGAGGTCGAACGTTTAAAACACCCTTTGCTGTATAACACTGTAGCTTAACACCAAATTAGAAAGGAGCGTTGATGGAGTTTCTTGCGCCACTACTTCCCCCAGCACCAACTTTTTAAGAAGTGGTAGTATTGTTTAGATAGAGCTGTTCTAGCTATTAAATTATCCTTAAGAAAGCCTAAATCGAGCCGAGGCGTTAGCCCACCGGGGTAGCCCTCGATTCAGCATGATATTGGAAACCAGAAACTGATGGCCCACGCCGAGGCTACCCATTTGGGAGCCCTTGGTGCAGGTCGGTCACTTTTTGGGGAGACGCGCCTGTGGCAACGGGCCTCCTCACATCTGGTATGTTCTACTAGGTTTACTCCACAGAGCACGAGATCATCAGAAAAAAAGCGAGATAACGCTCATGTGTGTCATATTTTTCGGTTCGATGGAGCCGGTGTGCAGTTGTCTCTATCGAATTATAACTCTTTGTTTATTCAAAAATAATTACAACTCATTAGAGGTAAGATCAAGTTGGTTTCCAAGTTTAGTAGTAAGTACAAATACAACGCATAATATTTGATACAAAAGATTGTAACTATATAACGTTCCTAATGTAGGTATACTACATTATTCATAACATACTACTAGAGTTTTTATTATTTGATCGTGCATACAGGGTTGTTCGGTGCGGATATTCGCATCCGCATCTATAAATAGAGTTATTCTCTTTCCATGAGACAACTGCATCCGCATCTGGGTCTACTAATGTGGCTTTTTCTCGACACAACAGACATGTTAAAACACGATAAAAAAGTAAAATTGCGTGCGTAGCCTGTGCTATTTTCTTTCGCTGATTAAAGACACACTGACATTAGGAACGTCACTGTTTTTTTTTAGAAGTAGACACGATATACCTTATGAAAGTTAGATTAAGCATATGTCACCAATAAAAAATATATTCAGATAGGACAAATTTTACATAAGACAAAATGCTCCAAAAATGCGAGTAAAATATGCAAACAACTATTTAATGGAGCCGGATAGTTATAAAATAATTAAAAAACAAGAAGGTAAGAAAAATGCACTTATCATAAATATATATTTATCACTTCAACTGCCGGACATAAGCCACCTCTAAAGTACGCCTTTTCCGTAAGAGGACATTTCCGTTATTACATTATTTTTTATGCCTCAAGATAACTTCCAAAGAAAACATATGCTCCAAGTAGCCCCTGAGTATCTCCTTCTTTTAGAAAGTCAAGAACAAGCTAATTTAAGGTATTGGTAATCCTTCTATCATCTTCTTCTTTATGTTTTTAATGTTAAGACTTTTATTTTTTGATGATTTTGATTAAAAATTTTCCTAAAAAAAACAGATTCTAAATATGTGGCGACAAAAAAGTATAAATGACCCTGTTAAAGAAATAAAAAATGGGTGTGTATACTTATGTACGCGCGTGAGAAGTTATACTTCTTTGCATCATTAAAAATAGTTTTCAATTGCATTCAAATAATTAATTATAATAAAATAAAAGAAGGATTGGAAAAGGATAATCAACAAAGTTCAGTTTAAATTTGAAAATTAAATAATAAGTATTAAACATTAATGATTTAATAATATTTAGTGTTAATTATATTAAATAAAAGTATTTTAATTTATATCAATAAATAATACATACGGATAGATTAACCTCAATTATATTGGAGCACTTGAAAAAGTATATAAGCACATTTTTTTCACTAATATTCACAAATAGTAAGTAATATCAATCAAAAATAATTAAGATAATTAAAGATGATAGATTTACAGAACTAATCATAAATAATTCGATTAAGAATTTATGGATTCACAAGACGTACTTTGATATATCATATAACTGGTAGTTCAGCGCCATCTGTTGCCTAGATGTAAATTCCTAAGAGATGTTGAAGCTTACTTGTACAGCAGTACTATAAATCAGAAGCTTTGATTCATGTGTCACTCAGATGGCGCTTATCTAAAACGTATTACATAGATAAATCACAATGTTGATATATTAAATGAATAAAATATTACCATTATATCAAGTTGAATAAACATCATTACAAAAATTAATATATTTATATAACAATATATTTAATATAAATTTAAATAATATAAAATATATTATTAATAATATATATATATATATATATATATATATATATATATATATATACCAAAACAGAACCTTAATCCTAACTCATAGAGCACATTATGCAACAACTATCGCATAAAAAACGACAACTCCATTATCACTACACAAAATCAACCTTATCACTATGTAATATGGACCTTATTACATTTCACCGTTTTCATTATAAACTGTTAATTTTGTGTGACAAATCGTAAAATTTCTCTCATCATTTTTCATAACGCGCCTAAAAAGTATAACTTCAAAAACAGGATTTTACTTAAAATTTATATTATTTCAATTGTAATATAATTATTGATGTAAAAAAATTATACATTCTATTTTAATATAATTTATGGTTTTAACTATAATCTAATCTAACATTACATTAAACATTGGCAACAATATATCGATTAGTTCGATATACTCATTACAGGTCGAAGTTATAAAGCGATCGATATAATTCGACTTTGTCCTACCAATAATTACTCAGTGTAGATACTGTACAAGTTTTTAACATTCTCAACAGGAATCTCAATCTAATTAGCCATGTAGTTATAAGCATTTGATAGTATTAAAGAGGTAACGCAGTTATTATTACAAAAATAGCCTAAACATTCGTTATCAGTTAACTATATTTTTATCAGGCTATAATTTGTTTTGTATTTTATATTTTACGGTCCATCCTATCAATGCATTTCTTAAAGGTAACAAGATCCTCCTTTTTCTTTTGCAGAAACTAACACCTAATTATGCCCTTTAAACTGTGAACTTGACATTATACTTTATAATTAGGGTAACTGATCCAATTGTAAGCATTATAAGACATAATCCTAACTTAAGTTCGTTTAACTCATTGAAAAACACTGTTTCACCCGTTGTGACGAATTTTGTTGTTCAATCAAATCAATATTTATTCAGTCAAATGTTCATTAAAATTTAAAAGTTTGTCATCATTAAATTTGTTTTAGCAAGGAGTGAAAAATTACCATTTCACCAATTACCCTTTATCAATAATAACAGGATCATCATCATCAGCCGTATTAGTTCACAGCTGGATAAAGGATCTCTAATGAACCTTCCCTGCAAGGGTTTTGGACCTACCCTACCACGCTGGTCCAATGCCGGTTGCTGGATGGACCGACTTTTCCATGCCCACCGACACATGGATCATCTTACTTTTCAGACAATTGGGATCTCGGCCCAATTGTCGAAAACAAGATAACACGAAGTTTTCCCCGAGGTTTCAGACCCGACCTCCGATTTATAAAGCAAGTCTACCATTACCCTACCTACATTAACTAGACTACCATTTGTTCCTGCACTTGAAGAAACACCTGGGTGGTCAGCGTCTTCAAGACGATAACGATGTCAAAACATTTGTAAAATGGTTAACAAGTCAGGCGGCAGAACTTTATGAGGAGGGTATTCAAAAACTGGTAATTGCAAGTGCCTCACATATTCACGGAATTTATTTAGGAAATAGATCTTTAGTATAACCTTGCATGAAGTAACATAAAATTCTTCGATATCTTTTGCGTCATTTTTAATTCCAAACTGCTTACAATAAACATGCCTCACATATGATGTTGTCATATTTTAAAGATGACAAATCAGGCCCTGAGTTTCCTTCGTCAGTTCTTCCCAGGTCGGAGGCGTCTATCTCGAACCGGTGGTAGCGTCCTTGACAATCAATAAGCGAGTGTTACACTTTTATATTGAATAATGGTATTTGAATTTGAATTATAATTTATAAACACTGGCATTGTGAACTATCAAAACATTTTGTGTACTAATCGTTAATTTAATCCGATCTAATAGAGTGAACTTACCGTTCGGTTAGTTCGGTTGCATTAATCCAAGGGCTAAAGGGCTTAAAATGCTTTTTAAGTTAAATTGAATTTTGTGTACAGTATCTGTATTGTATACAAATTTCGCGGAATTTAACCAAATTTAGTGGTGAATTGTACAAGATAAAGTTAAAAGACTATAATACATTAAAATTTGTTCACGTATTGCTTTTGTATGTTATTCATGCACTCAGCACATAAATAATTTACGACTTTTTGAAATAATATAAATATTTATCTAATATAACCTCATAAGAGGTCTCTCCAAAAATAGATCGAAAACGTTTTATTAGCTCAAATTGACCCTATTGGTACCGCTACCAGAATCATTATATACATTGGTTTCCGGAAAAACGCCAGGTTCTAAACTATTTTTGACTTATATTCAGCAATACAACAATTTTTATGTATTAAATAAATTACGTCATTTGGTATATATTATTTTTATGTATATAAAGATATTTAAAGAAAATAGTCCGCCAACTCAAAAATCAAAGTCCAAAATATCATTTAACAGGCCTTATTGCCAACGCCCAATAGTGGCTAGAAATTCTTGAAAATTTATTTTGTAGGCGTTTTAACAGGATAAGTCAATCAGCGATGTGTACACAATAATTTTATGAAAAAAATCAATTATTAAATAACTCCAAAGGTTTTTTCATGACCATAACGAATTGGTTGCATTATTGAAGACTATATATTAAATATTACCAGTCCATAAAATTTATAAAATACATCTGCAAGTACCCGTACAAACTACATGAACGACGATGGCTGTGTTTGGACTGGCTGCTGAATGTTCAAACTGGGAATGAGAATGTACAAAATTTTCAAGTGGGACGCAATGTTAGTAGCAAGAAAGCGATGTGGCGTATTTTTTCGTTTCCAATACATGAACATCCACTGAAGTTTTCTTGGCTGTACATCTGGAAAATGTACAAAGGGAGTACTTTACAACAGAAAACGTGTTACAACGAGTTGAGAAGCCGCCTTTTACAACATCGCCCGACTTCTTTGAAGTGTGCCAGCATGGTGATTTTGCTGGAACACTACTTTATTTTAAAATGGCACGATATTTTACCTGGAATCAATCGTTAAATCTCAACGACGGAAACAAGGAAAACCAGTTTCAGGTGGGTAACCTGAATCATATATGTATATATATCTTTCGCTAGCATTGGATTTTGAATTAATAATAACAATCTGTTTCTTACAAAAATTTGTATACGTACGATTATCTTGCAAAGAATATAAATGTTAAAAGTCTGATTTTTTTTATTATTATCGATGTATTATGTGACGCTCAGAAAATAAGGAAAGTTACTGTCTCCGCGAGCAAGTACGTGTTTGCCTCTTTGCCTTAATTACTTTTCAAGTACACAAAACACAAACAGCTGTACACACTGGACTAAATTTCAAATGTCAATATAATAACTTTGTCTTAATTTATAATTAATTAATGACTGATACACTCAGGTTGATAAAAAATGTTGTTTTTATTATTTTTTTTGTGTATTCATATCTCGGTTATCTATTTGATTGCGTAGCTATAAATAAGAATTAAATAAAATATTAATAACTAACAATTAAATTAAATCTTAATATAGCCATTAAATTTTTTGAAATGGTAAAAATAAATTAACTAATTACAGAATATTTATTACAATGTATTTGCTCAAATTCAATTTCATTTTCCTAACGGTACCAACCTCCAAAATAATTTACGTACAACAAAAAATATACACAATACTAAAAAGAAGTCATTAATGGCCGTAATAAATAGACCAACATCTTATTTTGCGTAAATGTTACATACAACATTAATTTTATTCTGAATATCGGCTTAATGTAGTGGCAAAAAGCTATTTAGATATTTCTCGCAGAAAACTCAATTCAGATACCTCCAATCTGAATTGAGTTTTTTACTAGCTGTTATGAGATAACATCGTTGATGATGACGTATTGACGAATGATATTTGAAAGTTCGTACAGCACACAGAATTAGGGATCCGAAGTAGATGATCTATTTATTGCTGCAATTATGCGAGAAAGGGAAAAAAATGAAAAATGGATAAAATATAAGACTTGGGACAATTGAATAAAATTATTTTTTTCTAGAAAGTCTCTGAGTGTCCAGCAATTTTCCAAGGAATCAATCTCGTTAAAATAAACATTTTGTCTTGGTCATGAAAATCTTTAAATCTTATTTTCTTTAAATCGTTTGTGGTAAAATTGGACAAAATATAATTATATAAACCAAAACGTGAAAGAAGACCAAATCCTTTAATTCAAACAAGTAATTAAACACAATGAACGAATTTATTCTAAAATAACACTAAATAAAAATTTTAAAGCGAAATTTATGTTTAGGGAGAATGGCCGCTATTTCACTTTACATTATGTAAATGGCCAAGGTAAAACCACCAAGTCGTGTTGAAACAACCAAACCTTTATCCTGGACAAAACAAGGGGCCTTCAACTTTCCGGACGAGGTATCCTCTCACATAAAAGAAAAATTTTTTGATCTTTGATTTTGTTCAATTAAATTTCTTATCTTAATAAAACAATGCCTTAACAATAGTAAAATATTGCATGATATTAGTGATTTTATTAACGGAAAATGTTTCCATTTTGTATTTTTTTTCTGGTTCTGATTTTTTTTAATTCAAAGTTCTAAAAATTATAAATTAGATTTTAAAACCGCAGACAAATTATATTTATAAGGAAAATAAAAGTCTTTTCCTAAAACATAATCGCACCCTGATTTGACAATGGAGCCCAGTAAAATTAAATTAACAACCTCTGCAGGCTTTAACAATAATAAAGCCAAGAACTGATTTTAATAACCTTTTTATAACTTAATATGCTCATGAATTGGGTTCGTTTTTATTTTTGGCCCTTTCCTTCTCCCTTATTGAGGGAAGGCCCAACGGCTTTGCAAAACAAATATCCCAGCCTTTGATAAACCACTGCCGGACAAGGCCTCCCCTAAACCATTTCCATTGGGGGGGGACCCGGTATCCCACCACGTTGGTCCAACGGGTTGGTGGGTGGACCGATTTTTACATGCCCATCCGACGCATGGATTCTTACTGAACAACTGGGTGATGAAATTTCCCAACCAAATAGGAGACAACAAGAAAATTTGTTGTGTCCCCAGGATTCAAACCCCGACCTGGTTTCTAAAAAGGTCCTCCCACTAGGTTCAGGCAGTTAGTAAAACAAGAACAAAAAACAATAACTAAATTGAAATATGTAAAAATCAAACTGGAGAAGACCTGAACAATATAATAGTTTGCCATGGGTAAACTAAACACCAAAATAAAAATAAAATGCCAATTAAAAAGCATGCCAAGATTGCAGTGCTAATAAACTCCAGCTTAATAAAACTTTGTTGTATGTCATCAATAGTTGGTTTAATTTACCGAGTCGCAAATTGCAGCAGGCCAACAAGCTTTCCAAAAAAAAACCCGATAGTGAAAATCAGGGTCAAGATTATCAAAAAGTTGGCAAATTCAAATTTAAAATACTGTTCAATGCCCAGGGTTTTGATGTCATTTTAAAAGCTTTTGAAGGCCTCCATAGGATTTTCTATGAAAATTTTTAGTAAAATGTTCACAATAATCGGTCCTTATAGTTTAACTGAAAGGCAAATCAATAATCTCTTGTAAATCTTGGTCTTGGAACCTATTTTTAATTTACAGGAAAGTGTCGGTAAAATTAAAACCTTCAATATACTTTTAAATGTTTGCTTTTTTTGGAATGATCAGCAATTTGACATTGTATTTATGATTCTGGGGCTATAAAAAGTTACACCCATCGACATCATTGGAGTTCTTAAAATTGAGAAAGGTTCTAGGACGAAATTTCTTGGAAGATTATTATCTTGTCTTAAGTTAATGAGTTTTGGGTGAACATTTTATACATTATTAAAAAGAAGGCTTCTAATATCTTTCTCGACAATAGGTTTTTTTTAAATTGGGGTAACTTTGGCATACAAAAAAATCGTTAAAAATCAAAAAGAAATTTCGGGTCTGAAAAAAAATCTGTTTATATTGCGAAATGTGGGTGAATCTTAAATGGTAGATCAAATTAAAAATTATTCTTCTAATAATTTTGTTCAAGTAATGATTATCAATCCGAAACAAAACATGGGAAGTAGGGTCTATAGTACAGATCATTGTAAAACTTAAAGTTATTATCACCAGTTGTCCATTTTATGTAACAATGTATAATGCAGCTTGGAACACAAATTTAATAATATTCTTAAAATATAGTTAATTTATAAAAAAAGAAGGTAAAACAGTTATAAAAAGCTCCTTGCTTTCTGATATTCTACTGATGAAGTTTTGATATTGTGGTGTCCCCAACCCTTTTTTCTTTGATCTTACTAATTTTTTAATTTCAATCTTTAATACAGCTATGATATATAACATATATTTGATTGTGAGTTCATTAACGGAATTTCCTATATTGAATAATACAGCCACGGCCAAAAGATTTGGCTTCCTTCCAAATTTCGCACGTGGAAAGTATTTAAAGATAATTTAACCCTATTGTTTTGAGGATATTTTATTGTTGGCTTTAAAACATTGGACCAACAAGGACAAAACAATGAACAAACAACACCACACCATATGCGGCAATGAAATACCCGGAGGATTAAAATGTTTTTTATTTTATGATTTTTTTTGGAACGATAAGTTTTTCCACTATCCGCTCGTTGTGGAACTCCCATGTATCTGGTGCGGTTTTGGTTTTTATTCGTTAGCCCAAACGATTATCGTTTTAATATGCCCAAAAAACAAGAATGTTAGACCAACGTGTTTTGGATACAAAGCCCTGCTAAAGGAAAAGCAAATTTTATTGGGGCCAAAAAAAACAATTGAAATGTTCGCGTCGATCTTCCAATATTTAATGGGGGATTTGCTCCGGATCACCCTGAATAGGTCCATAACGGGGCCCCGCCGTTTTGGCTTCCTTTTTTCTATCTGTGGACGGTTGGCCGCTAATGATGAAAAGAAAAAAACAAAATTACGGAGCCTTTTTGTTGTGGAAAGTTGGAAAGTTTTGACCAGAGAATAAATATATAATATTAATTTTTTTTTTATTTTGAGTATGGTATATGTTTGTGTATATATATGGAACATATTAGACGTTCAATATAGTTTTATTATAATATATAATATATATAATATATATTATTTAACATAGGTCTGATTATTCCTTAACATTTATTTTTTTCTTTTTTTTAATTGTACGCCTCCTTAAATTTTTCACCCACCCGAAGGTTGATTTGGGAGAATGGTTTTTGGCATTTATCCCCTTTGTCCCATTTTAATTTTTGTACATAAAGTTTAAATAAATAAAAAAATAAAATAAAATTGTTACAAGCGCATAATATTATTTGGTTAAATTGATCCAAAAAAACTAAGCAAAAATATGGTTTTCAAGAAAATCCCCCAAAATCATTTTAATTGAAGTAAAATAAAATAAGGCATACCAAAGTTTATTTAAAAACTCCTTAATGTGATCTTTCCTTAAAATCCGTTAAAAAAATTGTATTTGGGAAAAAATAAGGTTTATAAACGCGTCTCCAGTGAATAGAAATTTTCCCAGTTGACGAAATTATGGAGACCAGTATTGAACAAAAGCATGTTGTAATCGCTTTATTTGTTTCCTTAATGGATGATAAACAAATCAAAAAAGTTTTACATTAAATATTTTCCTTTTTCTTTCTCTTCTTATTAACCAACTGGCCAAAACCAAAAAAGAAGGAATACAAAAAACCGGGATGCCTAACATGGCCCTTTAATTTTTACTGCAGCTAATGTTTATATGTATGTTTGGGAAAGAAAGTTTTTACGTAAAACAAAACGACTTAATTTTGAACCAAATTACATTTTTATGGTACTCCAATTTTTTACCGGTTTATAATTATGTTGATAATTAATAATGTTTAAAATTCCCTGTAAAATTTTTGGTTTTTTAAATTTAAAAGAAGGAAAATACTAAATTAAACGTATGTTTTTAATATTTACCTCCTTTTTTTTTTCAATTATAAATCCTTTCCCCATTGGTCCCATCTTGTAATAATTTTTATATGAATTTGTAATAATTTTGAGATGAAAAAATACCCAAAAATGGGCCAAACCTTGTGCGTTAAATACCCAAACGTTAATAAAACCAAACGATAAGACAATAAATGTTTTCCATAACCGTATTCAATTAAAAGACCGAAACTAATTTATCTATTTTTGGGAACCAGAGGGCGGCCGGAGAATCAAGAAAGTGACACAACATTGGCTTTTTAAAATTATTTTTTTTCCAGAAAATTTCGCGGAAATTTAAACTTTTTCATACGGTAAAACCAACCCTTAAGAATATTAATTCCAAATTTCGTTTCTCCGAAAATTTTTAGGGTCAACATTTATGTGATGAAATTCGACCGCCAATTTTTTTTTTACAGGAAAATATAAAACTTAGGGGCCTCGGTCAAAGCCGTCGGGGATGGTCAACCTTTGTTTCCTGCCCAAAAAGGTCTTTTGTTCGGTTGCGGTGGAGAATTCCATTGTCGTGAAAGCGGCGTTGCAGTTTTTTACGGAGTAAAAAGGGAAACGGACCTGGCCAAAACAAATGAGCATACTATTTCAAATGGTTCCTTTGCCCCGGAGAGGAATAATGCAATTGGCCGGTTTTGGCGACAAACGTGGCCACCATTTTTTGCAAAACCTCCAAAACACCAATTTTGTTGACCTTTAACACCTCAAAGTCATGACTGGTTTTTTTTTGGCCCGCACGGATGTAAGGATTCGTCAAAGATATGTTGTTTGATCGGCATTTTAGGATCCTGCAATCTTTTCAAGGGGTTTGATGCACCCAAGTAATGGACCGCTATTTTGCTCCTCCGAGCGAACTGCCAGGTTCCATCCGGGAAATAACTTTTTACAACCCAATTGTTCATGCAAGATTATAAGTATTTTGGACCTTCATGTCAATGTTAAAATTTGAACTTTAATTCACACGTCAAATATTTCTCTCAGCTTGCACAGCATCAAAGTTTTCTTGTGGACTGCAGTTTTTTGGATGACTTTGACGGGGAATGGTTTGGCATCCACGTTGAAATTCAAATCAAGCGATAAATTGAGGGTTTTGAATTGGGCTTTCACCAATCCGAAATTATTCATTTCAATTAAAAACGTATCATGAAACCTTTTGGATGGAATGCCTAAAAGTTATCAGAGATATATATTTGCCGAAAACGTGATTTTGTTTAAAAGGGCGTTATACCAGTAAATTTTTAATTTTTTTTCAATATGTAATATATTAGATATTGAAAGTTTAAAAGAGTCCCATAAAGAAAAAAAACATATGGAATTATCAGAAAAAAGGTAGTAAGACCGACCTTTTGATATATTTTTGTAAAATTTTTAAATACTAGACATAAAATTTTTAAAGATTAACCTAGGAAAATAAAAAGTTCGAAAATTATATCTTCTTGAGCTAATCTACAAATTAAAAGCTTTCAATTAATGCCGTTTTTTTTTTATTCTTACAATTAATTTAATAAATAAAATATTCTTTAAAAAGGAATTATCAAGTATAAGCATTTTGGTTAGAAGCAAATAATAATACGGGATCTACAACCAGTCTTGTGGTTTTTTTGTTTTAAAAAAGGAAATATAATAAGATATTTTTTTGGTTTTTTAAAAAATTTTAAAAGGAAAAAAATAAAAAATTTTTTAAAAAAAAGGGGGAAAAAAAAAATTTTTTTTTTTTGTAAAACCAAAAAAAAACCAAAATTAAAAAAAAATTTTTAATTAAAAATTTTTTTTTAAATTTTAAAATGATTAATTAAAAACCAAAATTAAATATCAAATTAAAACCCCTTTTCCTTTTAAAAAGGAAAAGGGTTTTTTAAAAACCAACTGACTAAAATTTTTTAATGAGTAAACAACATAACTTTAAAAAAAAATTTTAAAAAAAAAAAAACCAAAAAAAAAAAAAATTTTTTAAAAATATTGGAAAAAACCCAAATTTTTAAAATTATGGTTTTAATTTTTATTCCCCCCTTCCTTACAACAATTTTAAAAAAATTTTATTACTGTTACCTTTTTAAAAAAAAAAAAAAAAAATTTTTAAATATATTAAAAAAAAATTTTTAAAAAAAAAAAATTTAAAAATTTCCCCAATTTTTAAAAAATTTTTATTTAAAGTTTTAAAATTTTTAAAAAAGGGAAAAAAAGGAAAAAATTTTAAATTTTTAAAAAAAAAAAATTTTGTTTAAAAAAAATTTTTTTTGGGGGTTCCCCTTTCCCCCCAAAAAAAAAAAATTTTAAATTTTTTTTTTTTCCAAATTAAATTTTTTTTCCCCTTAAATTTTTAAAAAATTTTTAAAAAAATTTTTAAAAATTTTTTTTTTTTTTGGGTTTTTTTTTTAAAAAATTTTTAATTTTTAAAGGGCTTTTAAAAATTTTTTAATTTTAAATATAATTTTTCCCCAAAAAAAGAAATAAATTTAAAACAAAACAAAAAGGGTCCCCCCGGGGCCCCCCCCCAAAAAAAAACCCTTTTTTAAAAAAAAAAAAAGGGAAAAAAAATTTTTTTAAAAACTTTTTTCCCCGGAAAAAAATAAAAAAAATTAAAAATTTTTTTTTTTTTTAAAAAAAAAAAATTTTCCCAAACCTTTTGGGAAAAAATTTTTAAATTATTTTTTTTTTTTTTTCCCTTTATTTTAATTTTTTATTTTAAAAAAAAATTAAATTAAATTTTTAAAAAAATTTAAAAAATTTTTAAAAAATTTTAAAAATTTTTTTAAAAAAAACCAAAAAGTTTTTTTTAAAAAACCCCAAAAAACCCAAAACCCAAAAAATTATTTAAAAAAAATTAAAAAGGGGGTTTTTTTTTGGGGTTTTAAAGGTTTAAAAACTTTTGGGAAAAAATTAATTGGTTTGGGGTTTAAAAACCCGGGAAAAACTTTGGTTTTTAAAAATTTTTAAAAATTTTGGAAAAAAAAAAAAAGGGGAAAGGGGAAAAAAAAATTTTTTTTTTAGGTTTGGGCTTTTTAAGGGGGTTTTTAAAAAAAAATTTTTTTCCCTTTTTTTAAAAATTTTTTTTTCCCTTAAAATTTTTTGAAAATTTTAATTTTTTAATTTAAATTGTTAAAAATTTTTTAAAAAAAACCCCGGGAAGGAAAAAAAATTTTCAAAAATTTTTTCCCAAATTTTTTTTAAATAAAAATTTTTTTTTTCCTTTTTTTTAAGGAAGTTTAAATTTTGGTTAAACCCAAAAACCCCCCAAAAAAAATTAAAAAAAAATTTAAAATTAAAAAAGGGAAATTTAAAACCCTTCGTTACAAAAAAAAAAAAAAATTTAAAAATTTTTTTTTTTTTTTTTTTGGGGGGGAAAAAAACCCCTTTTTTTAAAAATTCCCTTTTAATTTTTTTTTTAAAAGGTTCCTTAAACCCTTTTTTTTTGGTTATTTTTAAATTTTTTTTTTTAAAAACCCCCTTTTTTTTTTTTTTTTTTTTTTTTTTATAAAAAATTAAAAAAAAAATTTTTTTTTTCCCCAAAAAATTTTATTAAAATTTTAAAATTTTTTTTTTTTTAAAATTTTTTTTTTTTTTTTTTTTTTTCTTTTTTTTAAAAAAAAAAAAAATTTATTTTTTTATTTTTTTATTTAAAAATTTATTTAAAAAATTTTTTAAATTTTTTCCAATTTTTTTTAAATTTTTTTTTTTTTAAGGTTTTTAAAAAAATTTTTTAAAAATTTCTTTAAAAAATTTTAAAAAAATTCCTTTTTTTTCCCCTTTTTTCCCAAGGGTTCCTTTCCCCGGGGTTTTTTAAAAAAAAAATTTTTTTTAAAAAAAATAATTTAATTTTTTTTAAAAAAAAAATTTAAATAAAAAAGGAAAAAAAAAAAATTTTTTTAATTAAAAAAAAAATTTTTATTTTTATTTTTTTAAAACCAATTTAAAATTTTTTTTATTTAAAAAAAAAATTAAAAAAAAATTTTTTGGGGGTTTTAAAAAATAAAAAAAAAAGGCCCCTTTTAAAATTTTAAAAATTTTTAAAAAACGGTTTTAAATTTTTTCCCCCAAAAAAAAAAAATTTTGGGGGTTTTAAAAACCCAAATTTTAAAAAAAAAAAATTTTTTTAAAAACAAAAAGAAAATTCAAAAAAAAAAATTTTTTTTTGGGAAAAAAAAAATTTTTCCCAGCAAAATTTAAAAGGGGGAAAAAAAAAAAAACCCCCCAATTTTGGGCTTTTCCCCCAAAAAAAACCTGGGGTTTTTTGGGAGGCCCAAAATTAAAAAACCCCCTTTTCCCGGGGGGCCCCCCCCAAAAAAAAAAAGTTTTTTTTGGTTTTTTAATTTTAAAAACCAAAACCAAAAAAAAATTTTAAAAATTTTTTTTTTTTTTTCCAATTTAATTTTTTAAATTTTAAGGCCCCGAAAAATTTAAACGGGAAAAATAACCTTTTTTTTTTTAAAAAATTTTAAAAATTTAAAAAAAATTTTTTAAAATTAAAAAAAGGGAAATAAAAATAACCCCCAATTAAAAAAAAACCCTTTTTAAAAAACCCCCCCCTTCCCAAAATTATTTTAAAAAAAAAAAGGGGGGTAAAAACCAAATTTTTTTTTAAAAAAATTTTTTTTTTCCCCCCAAAATTTTTGGTTTTCCTTTTTTTAAAACCCGGGGGGGCCCCCCGCAAGGGGGTTTTTTATTGGGTTTTTTTTAAAACCCGGGCCCCCCGGGGGGAAAAAAAAGGGTTTAGGGGGCCTTAAAAAGGGGTACCCCAAAGGGCGGAAAATTGGTGGGAAAGGCCAAACCCCCTTTTAAAAAATTTTTTAAACCCAAAAAAAAAAAATAAAATATTTTTTTTCCCCTTAAAAAATTTCCAAAAAAAAACCAATTTAAACAAATTTTTTAATTTTTAAAAATTTTTTTTAAATTAAAAAATTTTTTTTCCCCCCTTTTTTTTTTTTAAAAATTTTTTTTAAGGGGTTTTTCCTTTTCCCTTACCTTTAAATTTTTTTTTTTTAAAAAATTTTTTCCCTTTTTTGGAAAATTAAATTTTTAAATTTAAAAATTTTTTTTAAAAAAAAAATTTAAAATTTTTTTGGGGGTTTTTTTTTTTAAAAAAAAAATTTTAAAAAAATTTTTTTTTTTTCTTTTTAAAATAAATTAAACCCTTAATTTTAAAATTTTTTAAAATAAAAAAAAAATTTGGTTTAAAAAAAAAAAATTTTTTTTGGGGGTTTTTTAAAATTTATTTTTAAATTTTAATAAAAATTTTTTTAAAAAAATTTTAAACCCCCTTTTTTTAAAAAAATTTTAAAATTTTTATTAATTCCTTTTTTTTAAAAAAATTTTTTAAAAATTTTATTTTTAAAAAGGTTTAAAAAATTTTAAAACTTTTTCCAATTTTTTAAAAAAAAAAAAATTTAAAAAATTTTTAAAAAAAAAAAATTTTTAACCTTTTTAAAAAAATTAAATTTTTCCAAACCAAAAAAAAGGGGTTTTTTTTTTTTCCCCCCAAAAAAAAAATTTTTTTTAAAATTAAACACCCAAAGGGTTTTTCCCGGGTTTCAAAGGGTTTTTTAAAAAATTTTTAAAGGTTTAAAAAAAAGGGAAAAAAATTTTTTTAAAAAGGGAAATTTTTTTTAAATTTTTTTAAAAAATTTGGGTTTGGGAAAACCTTTTTCCCTTTTTTAAAAATTTTTTTTTTTTTTTTCCTTGAAAATTTTTTTCCCCCTTTCAAAATTTTTGGTTTTTTGGAAAACCCCCAAAAATTTGGGAAAAAAATTTTTTTTTTAAAAAAAAAAAAATTTTTAAAAAAGGTTTTAAAATTAAAATTTAAATTTAAAAAATTTTTTTCCCTTTTTAAATTTTAAAAAATTTTTTAAAAAAAGGGGGGGTTTTTTTGGGTTTTTTTTTTTAAATGCCGCCCCTTTTTTGGGGTTTTTTTTTTTTTTAAAAAATTTTTTTTTAACTTTTTTTTTTTTCAAATTTAAAAATTTTTTAAGGCCAAAACCAAAATTTTTAAAAAAAAATTTTTGGGGGTTTTGCCCAAATTTAATTTAATTTTTTAAAAAATTTTTAAAAGGGAATTTCGGGTTAAAGGTTTTGAAAAAAATTTTTAAAAAAAATTTTTTTAAAAAAAAAAAACCCCAAAAAAATTTAAATTTTAAAAAAAATTTTTTTTTTTAAAAAAATTTTTTTTTTTTTTCCATTTAAAAAAATTTTTTTTTTTTTTTAAAAAAAAAAAAAAATTTAAAAAATTTTTTTAAATTGGAAATTTTTAAAATTTTTAAAAATTTTTTTTAATTGGAAAAAGGTTTTTCCCAAATTTAAAAAATTTTTTTTAACCCTTTTTTTAAAAAAAAACCAAAAATTTTTTCCCAAATTTTTTTTTTTCCCATTTTAAAAAAAACCTTGGTTTTTCCCAATTTTTAAGGTTAAAAAGCCCAAAAATTTTTAAAATTTTTTTTTCCTTTAAAAAAAACCAAAATTTTTTCCCCTTTTGTTAAAAAAAAGTTTTTTAAAATTTTTTCCCCCCAAAAAACCCAAAAACCAAAAAAACCCCCCCCAAAAAGGGAAATACCGAAAAAAAACCCCCCCCCCTTTTTTTTTTTTAAATTTAATTCCCCTTTAAAAAAAAAAAAAATTTTAACTTTTGATTTAAAAATTTTTATTTAAAAATTTTTTAAAAAAACCCCTTTTTTTTTTTAAAAAATTTTTATAAAAAAACATTAAAAATTAAAAATTTTTTTTTTAAAAAACGGGTTTTTTAAAACCAAATTAATTTCCTTAATTAGTTTTAAAAAAAATTTAAAACCAAACAAAAAATTTTAAAATTTTGGAAAAAAATTCCAATTTAAATTTTTTTTTAAAAAAAACCAAAATTTTCCGGGTAAAAAAAGGGGGGTTTTTTTTTTTTTTAAAAATTTTTTAAAATTTTTAAAATAACAAAAGGAAAAATTTTTAAATTTAAAAATTAATTTTTTAAATTTAAATTTTTTAAAAAAGTTTTGGGAAAAAAATTTTAAAAAATTTTTAAATTTTTAAATTTTAAAAAATTTTTTTAATAAATTTTTTTTTAAGGGAAAATTTTTTCCCCAAATTTAAAAAGGCCAAGGGTTTTCCTTTTTTTTTTTTTGGGGAAACCCAAAAACCCCCCCCTTTCGGGGAAAAAGGTTTTTCCCCCTTTCCGGGGCCCGGAAAATTTTTCTTTTCCCCCAGAAAAAACCCAAGGGCCCCCCCGGGGGGGAAAAAAGGCCCCCCGGGCCTCCTTTTCCTTTTAACCCAAAGGGAAAAATTGGAAAGGGAAACCAAAATTGGTTTTTTAAAAAATTTTTAAAATTTTTGGGTTTTCCAATTTTAAATTTCCTTAAAAAAACCCTTTAAATTTTTTTTTAAATTTTTTTTTTTAAAAAATTTTTTTTTTAAAATTTCAAATTTTTTAAAACCCTTTTTGGGTTTTTAAAAAAAGGGGGTTTTAAATTTTTTTATTTTTAAAATTTTTTCCCAATTTCCTTTTTTTAAAAATTTGGTTTTAAAAAAAAATTTTTTAAAAAAAAAGGTTTTAAAAAGGGATTTTTGTTTTTTTAAATTTTTAAAAAAACCCAATTAAGGTCCCAAAAAATTTTAAAAAAAATTTTTTTTTTTAAAAGGGGAATTTTTTTAACCGGCCCCTTTTTAATTTTTTTTGGAAAAAAAATAAACCCCAAAGGGTTTTAAAAAATTTTTTTTTTTAAAAAAATTTTTTTTTTAAAACCCAAAAATTTTAAAAAATATTGGCCAAAGGGCCCCCAAAGCCTTTAAAATTTAAAAAAATTTTTTCCAAAAGTTCCTTTTTTTAAAAAAAAAAAAAAAATTTTGGGAAAAAAAAAAATAATTTTAAAAAAAACAATCCTTAAAATTTGGGAAAAAAAATTTTTAAAAAATTTAAAAAAAATTTTAAAAAAAAAATTTTTTTTTAGGGGGGGTTTTTTAAAAAAATTTTTTCCTCCCCAAAAAAAAAAAAAAAATTTCTTTAAAAAATTTTTGGGGGGTTAAAAAATTTTTCCCAATTTTTCCTTTTTTAAAAAAAATTTTTTAAAAAAACCCCAAAATTTTTTAAATTAAAAATTTTTTTATTAAATTTTAAAATTTTTTAAAAAAAAATTTTTTAAAAAAAAAAAAACCCTTAAAAGGTTTTTAAAAATTTTTTTTTTTTTTAAAACGAAAATTTTTTAATTTTTAAAAAATTTAAAAATTTTTAAAAAATTTTTTAATTTTTTTTTTTTTAATTTCCAATTTTTTGTAAAAAGGGGAAAAGGTCTTTTTTTAAAAAATTTTTGGCTTTTGAAATTTTAATTTAAAAAAAATTTTTTTTTTTTATTTTTTTTTAAATTTTAAAAAATTTTTTTTAAATTAAAATTTAAAAAAAAAAAATTTTTTTTTTTTAAAAAATTTTTTAAAAATTTTTTAAAAAAATTAAAATTTTTTAAAAATTTTTTAAATTTTTAACTGGAAATTAAAAAAATTTTCCCCAACCGGTTAAACCCAAATTAAAAAATTTAAATTAAAAAAAATTTGGGGTTTTTGGTTTAAAATTTAAAAAATTCTTTAAAACAATTTAAATTTTTTAAAAGAATTTTTAAAAAAATTTTTTTGGGGAAAATTTTTTAAAAATAAAACCCAAAAAAATTCCATTTTAAACAATTAAAATTTCTTTTCTTTAAAATTTTTTTAAAATTTAAAAAGTAGAAAATTAAATTTTAAAATTTTTTTTTAAAAAAAAACCCTTTTAAAAAAAAAATTTGGAAAAAAAAAAAATTTTTTAAAAATTTTAAAATTTTTTATTTAAATTTCCCCCAAAAAAAAGGAAATTTTTTTTAAAAAAAAATTTCCAAAAAAATTTTTTTTAACAAAAAAATTTTAAAGGGAAAATAATTTCCCTTTTTAAAAAATTTTTTTTAAAATTTGGGGGGACTTTTTAAGGGTTTTTAACCACTAAATTTTAAAAAAATTTTTAAAAAAATTTTTTTAAAAAATTAACAATTTTAAAAATTTTTTTTAAAAAAATTATTTTTGGGGCCCTTTCGGGGTTTTTTAAAAAAACCCAATTAAAAATTTTATTTTTTTTAAAAATATTTAAAAATTTTTTAAAAAAAAATTTTTTAAAATTTTCCTTTTTTTTAAAAAAAAAAAAAAATTTGGGAATTTGGGGTTTTAAAAATTTTTTGGGTTTGGAAAGGAATTTAAATTTTTTTTTTCCAGGTTTTTTTAAAAAATTTTGGTTAAAAAATTTTTTTTTTTCCTCCCTGGTTTTTAAAAAGGGGGCCCCGGGGGGGGGTTTTTTTTTTCCAAAAAGGGGCCCGGGGGTTAAAGGGTTTTTTGGGGGAAAAGGAAATTTTTTTGGGGGGGGGGCCCCCCCAAAGGTTGCCCGGAAAATTTTTCCCTTTCCTTTTTAAAAAACCCAAAAATTTCCCCAATTTTTTTTAATTTTTTTGGGGGCCCAACCCCCTTTTTTTGGGAAAAAAGGGTTTTAAAAAAGCCTTTTTGGGGGGGAATTTTAAATTTTTAAAAGGGGGTTTTAACCCCCAAATTTTTTTTCCCCCAAAATTTTTAATTTTAACCCTTTTTTGGGTTTTTTTAAAGAAAAAAAATTTTTTAAAAAAAAATTTTTTTTAAAATTTTTTTGGGGTTTTTTAAAAAATTTTTTTCCTTCCCAAAAAAAAATTTTTTTTAAAAACGGGTTTTGAAGGAAAAATTTTTTTTTTAAAAAATTAAAAATTTTTAAAAAAAATTTTTTTAAATTTAAAATTTTTTTTTTTTAAAAAAAAAAATTTAAAAAAAATTTTTTTTGGGATTTAAAAAATTTTTTTTTTTTAAAAAAAAAAATTAAAAACTTAAAAAATTTAAGGAAAAATTTTAATTTAAATTTTTTAAAAAAAATAAAAAAAATTAAAAAAGAAAAAAAAACCCTTTTAAAACAAAAATTTTAAAAATTTTTTAACCTTAATGAAAAAACCTTTTTTTTTTAAAGGAAAAAATTCCTTTTTAAAAAAAAAATTTAAGAACCAAAAAATTTTTTTAAAACAAATTTTTAAAAAAGGGGTTTTTTTTTTTTCCCTTTTTTTTTTAAAAAATTGTTTTTAATTAATTAAAAAGAAAAAACCCCCCCTTTTTTTTTATGGATTGTCGATTTGGACTTTCAATTTAACTTGTCAAAGAGAACCAACACTACACCTATCCACAATCCTATGTTTTACACTCTCTGGAACTTTTTTGTATTCTCTGGAACCGCTTGTTTTGACCTATACAGTTTAGGGTCCTTCTAGAAAAGAGCCTACCTAAAAGGCCAGTAACAAATATTTGGCTCATCAGGTTGCATACGGTGGCGGTGTTTACTTACTTCGTACTCGATTGCCTCCTTCCCATTAAAAATGCAGTTTTTCTACGTAAAATGGACAATGTAGTTAGCTTAAATAATTGAATAAGTATTAAATTAGATTTACTTTGATTGAACAAATTTCTCTATTTAAATTTAATGTGTTTCTCGTTCGTTCCTTAAGAATGTAGAACCAGATAACTTTGAAAATAATTATTTGTCTTGCGCACTGTGTGCATTGATAGTAGTGAGTTATTATTTGATTCTGGGCATAAAACAACAAAATATTAAAAATAACTATAGAAACTTATAATGTAATATATGATATTGTTATTTCATTTGTAAAGTATTATATAAAATCAAGTGGAATGTGAACAGTATAGCAATAATGATTTATGACCCATAAGCAGGCAAATAAAGTTTGATGATGCTGCAATTTCTACAACTTAATGAGATTACGACAAAAAAATTTGTAATAAAATTGGTGGAAGTAGAAGAAATACCTTTATTTATTTCAATCACATACAATAAGCACAAAAGCAAAAGTCTTCTTTTTAAAACAATGCGGTTACAAAAAACTGGGGTTGTGTGTGACTGGATAGTGAAACGCTCACAAATGGGTATGTGTGTATTAAATGCTGTTTTCAATTCATAGAAAAGAAAATAAGGTCTTCCTGACCTTTACTCTCTTTTGACTCTTGGGCTAAAACACTTACTACATTTTATATCATGGACGATTATTTACTAGTAGCATGTAACCAAGCCTACATTTTATCCCATTGAAACTACCACGTGTGTTTTGCTTGGAATTAAAGCATATATGTTATACTAATATCTGACTTTGACTTTCGTTTCACCAACAGTATTAGGTGGATTGTGCAAGTGGAGTGGCCTGGAGCGCTCTTCTTAGTGGATTAAACCTTGCTGCCGTTATAAACTCTTAATTTGCCATAATATTTCGTATATGTTATATATATTTACCTCATGTCCTCCTAGTGCTCGATTTACTGTTCTTGCTTTTTTAAATGATGAATATTATTATTAGCTTTTCATAAATCAATTTTTAAATTTGTGAACATCATCATCATCATCATCAGCCTGTGATAGTCCACTGCGGACATGGCCTCCCTAATACACCTCTATCCATTGAGGATTTTGGACCGTATCCACCACATGGTCAATGCGGGTTGGTGGGTGGACCGACTTTTACATGCCCATCGACGCATGGATCATCTTGCTTTCAGACAATTGGGTGATCAGCCCAATTGCTAACCAACTAGGAAACAACAATGAAAATTTGTTGAGTCCCCGCAGGATTCGAACCCGAACCTCAGTTTCTAAGGCACACGCCTATACCACTAGGCTGAGAGGAAGTTCAATTTGTGATAAGTGGTTAATAGATATTTGAAATAAAAATACTGGCACCAAAAATGCAACCTCGTGCTATTCAAATTACAAATACTGTAAAAGCAGCAAAAGGTATATAGAAGTAGTAGGAGAACATACTTTGTGAATGTTCTCCGTAATTTTCCCCACTTTGTAATCTAGTCTTTAATAAAGTCAGGCTTGCAGGCTTGTGGCTCATACTCAAGAATTATGACATATAAATTTATATAAAGTGACTCTATAGAATTCATAATAGGGTTTACCACTCTGAAAACTCTGGCAGTACAAAATGGAAACAACAAGTTGACGACATAAATTACAATAATGTTGTATTTGCATAAACTGACTGTATTCTTAGCATTAGTCTTTTTAATTACGTCATTTAAATTTGGAATAAATGTTCATTAAAAAATTAATATCCTGCAGATTGATTTACAGTTATTATGCCATGTTTTGTAGATTCATTTTATTGCGCCACGTACTATTACGCTGGAACTGCTATAACGTAAAGCTTTCAACCGCCACTTCACTGGTTTTATTGTAACTTGCATAAGGCGTTTATTTATCTAACAATTTTTAATTTTTGAGAATTGATGGTTTCAACCTTAGTAACTTTTTTTTACCTTAGGGATCTACCTATTAGATTTAGAAAACTGAAAACATGAAAGAAGAAGTATCCGCAGAGACAATGCAACTGAATTCCAATAGAGAATGGAAAAAAATAAATTTTATAAAAAATTGGACCATTTTAGTTCACACGTCGTGCAATTTTTCCGTAATGTTGAGTACTATTGATGGTTTAAAATATATCACGTTTACATAAAGATTTAAAAACGTATTTTACACTAAATTATTATTATTTAGTGTATTTAATCCCAAAGCGTAGTTTTTAAATTTTATTTTAATCGATTGTTAACTACAAAACAGAAGGAATTTATTCAATTAAAATATTTATAATTAATATCTCGTTTTGTTATTGGACGTGCAAATTCCGCACATATCAGGCTGCATTGCCATTAATAATAATATCGACCATAAAATTACAATAATGAAATTTAGCCCTGATTCAAAGTCAAAATCAAGTCAAAATCAAATATCTTCGTTCAATATGGATGCGTTAAACTTGTCCTGATTTGTTAAAATTAAAAATAAATAAATTACTGTAGAGTACTTGGTACTAAACTAATTTAAGACGAGATATAAAATCAGTCTGGGTAGGAATTATAAAAAGATTAATACTTTTAATTCAGACACTGACATCGCTCAATAAACTGTTCATTATTTAAGTAATTTTCACTTTCGATCTTTTGTTTAAGAAGAAGTTAAATAATTTTTATTTAAAATGTGTTGTAAAATCTAATGCAATCTATAACTTTCCAGGTCGTTTATTTTTTGTTTTTCTTAACAGTTTATTACGTACAATGTTGGTGATTTTGAATGATTTCATGTTAAAAATTATTAAAATAAACTGATTTTTAATAAATTTTTAGCGGCGAAATCATATTCATTCACACTTAACTAGACCTGCGTCGTTACGTCACTTTTAAACGAAACGAAACCGGTCGGCCGGACGGCGTCGCTTGTTTAAAACTAGTTGATACATAACTAGCTACTTTCATTCAGCTACTGTGCGCCCATAGTTTCCACAACTTCTTCTGATTACGTACGTTTCTCCAGCTATGCGGTTACTTCCGAAACGAATGTCACGGTTTCGTGTTTGATGCCCAATAGTTAGATCAATATATTTACTTTGCATACTTTACTCGGTTTACGAATTGCATAAAATATTTATTATTGATTTGTGGTGTTTACTACGAAACTGTAGTTACAGGATAAAAATATTACTATACAATGCTTTAAATTAAATTTTATTGTTACAATGACGATAATTAATAAATTACTGTTGTTACACTTTTGTTGTGTGCTTAGCACCCATTGGTTTATAATTATCATTCCTCTTATATACCATTCGATTTTAATCAAAAAAGTAAAATAATACAAAATAAAATCTTTATTTTCGCTTTATTTTGTATGATTTCTAATAGTGCTAGTTTCCTGGGAATTGCAAGACTCCAAGAAGAAGAGTACCAGAATATACATTTTTCTCGTATGTGGCCAATCGGTGACAAGATACGAAAAGAAATAAAAACTTTGCTCACTCAACTGACGAACGAAGACGACGACGGCCGAGTTCACCCGCGAATAACGTGTTAACAAAAATAACTGCAATTTGACACGAAGTGGTTGTGAAGCGTTTCATATCCTTGAAACTCAGTTATTATAATTGATCTCGTGAAATAACGCTCACGCCTACCTTAACCCGTTCTATTTTACAAGAATAGTTTTCCTAAAGTATGAAGTCCAAAACATCTTGCCGTTTAATATTAACACGATTTTCTGCCGCAAATTATAGTTGCCGTTTAATAACACTTATTAATAATTTACTAATCCTAATTAATATAATTTATAATAAGTGCGCTTCTGCAATTTGTAAGACAATACCGTTTCCTTCAAAACTTACTTCTTAAGTTTTAATGAAATTTAGGTTCCATGATAAGTCAACGAAATAAGGTTATATATAGTATTTAACGATTTTGTATAGTTATAAAGACAATACAAACGAGACATAATAAAAGTGTCCATCCGATGCAGGTGCTGTGACATATGAAACCTTTGAATTGCGTACGGCATGAAACATTCGGTTCAGAAGTTACACCACTTTGGTGTCAAAAATGCCGCACTCGACCTTCTGTCTTCGTATTTGAGAGTTGACGGGTAGTAGTGACGTATGGGAGTTCCCAAGGATCTATTCTGGGGCGTTTTGTTTTCTGATCTACATTAATAACTTCCCCATAACAATAACGAATTGTATTGTTTGCTATGCGCTTCTTTAATATTAAAATGAAACAAAGTACGGTGTGGGTCCCCTTTTTCGGAGACCGTCTGGGTTGACCACCACCATTTTTTGCCGTAAACGTTGTGTTAAAACAACGTTCCTCATTTCCTCAAAGTAGGTGTATGTGTTGTAATGGGGTAGCTTGGCCTCCTGATTCGACTTTTTTCTTGGTTTATTAATAATTCCAAACTAAAATGTAAACATAATAATAGGCTGGTGGGTTAAGCAGCTCCGGCTTATGAAGTTAAAAAATTAAAAACTAGTTGATTTGATGTTCCGTTTGGTGTCTTTTATTATTTTCAGTTTTGGGCCTTTATTTTTTACTGTGTTTTACTTTCCTTTTTACCCCTGCGGATCCTTATTCGAAATTAAACCCTGCTCGGTGCCATTAATGGACTAATGAATAAAAACAGGAATGACGGTAGCCGGGCAAAACTTTTGACAGACGAACAACAACACCGCCTCAGTCTGCCCGTGAACATGGTTCCTGTAAAGTGTCTAAGACGTCGGGAAAATTTGTAAACCAAGTTAAACACGATAAAATCTGTAAAGTCTTTTATTAAATCATACGATTTTTTTATTAGAATAAAGAGTGATTAATGCAATCTGTAACCTGGGCCCCAAAGAATCCCTAAAAAATATGAAATTAAAGTAATGACCGTTTCTTCTCAATACATATTTAAAATATAATGTAAGTTCAACTGTAACTGTAATGTTACTTAACTGCCTCCGTAGCCTAGTGGTATGTGTGTGTGCTTTAGAAACCAGAGGATGTGGGTTCGAATCCTGCGGGGACTCAACAATTTTTTATTATTTGGGCTGATCACCCAATTGTCTGAAAAGTAAGATGATCCATGCGTCGGATGGACATGTAAAAAGTCGGTCCACCCACCGACCCACATTGGACCAGCGTGTTTTTTTTTTATGGCATACGCAGGCAGACGAGCAGTCAGGCCACCTGATGGGAAGTGGTCACCGACACCCATAGACGTTGACGTACAACAGGTGGTATCGTTGACGCGCAGCCTACCGTTAGACGGGTGTTAAGTCTTGTTTACCCAGTAAATATGGTGTTGGGATACGGTCAAAAAAACCCTTATGGATAAGGGTGTATTAGAAGGGCCCTGATCAGCAGTGGACTATCACGGCTGATTATGAATGTAATGAAGTTCACAAACAAATAAAATAAATTTATTAAAATTTTGATACACATACATGAATAATAGGAATAAGCATAAACGTGTTCCTCCAACCACAAGACTTGAGGAACAATGAAAGCTTTTAAGGCATGTATACGCTTTACTAACAAAAACACAAAAACGATTCAGCTTTTAACAGATTAGTAATAAATTTAAAAGTTTTCATGCTCTGTAAAGCATGTTATTGCTGATCTAGGCTATTTCATTTGAGAAAATATGTAGTATTGTTTTCTTTTGTACAGAATTATTAAAAAAAGTCTCTGCTGAATTTATTACGCCTGCCCTTCTCATTTCCATATCCGTGGTAGATTAATTAACGATGAATAAAAGAGTTAATCCACTATATTGAGTAAAGATATTTGACTTGACATTGACTTTGTCTTTACGTAGTGAAAAAAATGTTCCATCGGCGAGCTATTCTGCTCGAACTGAAAATATAACATGTAATAATATTATCTAAAATCACAAAAATTTGGTAAAACTTTGGGGCGAAGATAGTAACGAATATTTGCATAATTTAGAGAGCATGCAACAAAGATCAACATCAACAATCAAACAAGAGTAAGTTTCACCTTTGCTCTGTATTGCCTAAGGATGTTTGATATCAGCACTGATACACTGATAAACAACTATAAACAGCCATTGCAGTGTTGATCACCGTTCATCCAAACGTACGTCTGTTATAAGACAATAAACTTATGCGAACAGTAGTGGAGTTGGTTACAAACATTGCGCGACACTAATGAACTCGAATCAATTAAATGTTATAGGTTTTCTTATAGGCCTAGGCTTATAAAATTAAATTATATGTGATTAAATCTAGTTAAAGATTTGTGCGACGTTTCGAACCGTGAAATCAATTAAACACGAATTTTGTGTTAAATCAATAGTTATATATACGAGTACTCGTATATATTTTATTACAGGTTTAATAGTTCCGTTTGTTTATTTAAAAAGTCGAGTTCACTAAGTTGTTTAAATATCATATGTTTGGTATGAGGATATTTCCCATAGCCAGTATTAATTGACCAAAATAATTTTTTTCTTGATGCTATATAAATTTACTAAAAGTTAACTAAAAACGTGAAGTAAAATATTTCTTATTTTTTCTAATATTCAGTCATTATGACAGAATCAGAAGCCAGATATCGTAGGCTTAATTTGTGTCTAGTGGACCCTGCCACGTTGCTTTGGCTAGAAATCTATTTAACAGTGTAGTAGAATATTCGAAAATAACATTAGTCATGGAGACTACAATGCTTTTTACAAAAATGCTATTTGTTTTTAAAAAAACCAAAAATAATTATTAACAAACAATGAACGACACATTAGATAACGCTGGTACAAAAATCCACTGAATTGGGATTTATAGAGGAAAAAAACTTCACCACGATAATAATTTGAATTCTGAAATATCTAATCTCAATTTAATTAAACACCAAGTTGAATCAATTGGTCAACCTCGCTCACTACCTTGAGGCAATGAGCGGCGCTGACTGTTTGAGAGCTTGGCGTGCATTGAGCCTCGAGGCTGTCGGCTAGGCATTTGGCTTTTTCTTTATTGAGAAACGCTATTGGAGCGTCGGGACGGGTGAGGGGCTCTTGCGATGCAAGAGGTCCTTTATGTCAGTTGGCAAGGCCCAGTGGGGGTTCTTCTCCACCGGGACATGCCTCGGGAGGCCTGACAATTACAGCGTGTCTTTGGCGCGGGCGAGAATCGCAATAATTGTGCAGGACTTGAGGGT
>JAGSMT010000737.1:0-40053 GCA_029286875.1 Lamproptera curius
AATTGTGTTTGTTTGCAAAAGCTAGTGAAAATTAAGAGATATATTTATGCATTTCATATTTTTTTACAAATATACAGAAAAGTTTAACTGCATAATAATTTTCCTACATTACTATTAAAATAATTTTACTATATTTATTGGAATGGTTAAGTTTATATGTATATTTAACAAATTATTTTTAGTTACTGGGTAAAAAAGTATAGCATTGCGAACACGTCTACCTGTAGCGTTTTACGTTGCGTTTCTAATAGGCGGCACTTACGATCAGGTTAACGCCGAGCTAATCTTGTCGCTTTGTTTAATAAAAAATCTAAAGATGTAATATCTAGCGATTGCATTCAATTCCTTATCATAAATATTTATCTATTGGGTTTGTTGACTTAAATTATAATACTAGCACAGATGATATCACTTTAACTTAAAAGATAATAGTATGCATTATAGGAAGGAGTTGCCGAGAAACTCTTCAGTTTTTTTACTCTGTAAACATATTTGTTATTAGTTATGTTCCTGATAAAAAATTAATTTAATTACAAGTTTAAACGAATATCAAAAAGGGAAGATCTTTACAAATCGATATACTAGTCAGTGCAATTGGGGACTGATTTTATTTTACTGATTTTCGGATTAACTTAAGCGACTCCGTGGCCGGACATAACGTAATATTTTACAGTAGTAAAGCAATTATTATCCAAAGTCATTGGTCCGAATACTGCAAAAAGAATGCTTTATCTAAGCACTGACAACTTATCATCTAATAAGTCCTTTCCTGAGTGTGGAAGGCAGTTACCAGTCTTTTTGGGTTAAATTGGTGTTCAGTTGATACTGGAAAGATTAAATGTCAACCCCATAAAACTTTGGTTATTGCTTTGTAGGAAGAAATGAAATTGACTTTTTTTATATCCTCAAGCTTTAAACATTTCTGGGAGAAAATTAAACATAGAAAGTTGTACTTTAATGGCAAAAATAAGTATTAGAAGACTGGTGAACGCAAACAAAACGAAATTAAAACGATTCTTTTACTAAGAGAATCTAGTCATCGTTTCAATAAATCAAGTTCCATATAATTATAAGATGAGAAGTCTATATAAATCAGCTATAAAAAACAAAGATTTTTGCCTCCTATTGATTTTAGTTATAAACATTTTTATTTACAAAATCTTTAAAAGTAATAACACAAGTTAAACTTTTATCTTAAAGAGTTTTTGAAAATGTTACTCATTATATAATTCTATTAAATGTAATAACATTTATTTGCAAAACATAAACACACGCGTTCATGGCAATTTAAAACAACTCGGACCCATCTATCAGTAAAAGGGATGACCTCAGCATAATGAAAAACGGCCCCGGCCGTTACAAATTTACGAGCTTTTCCTATTGCAAATTTGCAGGTAGTCGTAAGTAGAGAGTTAATGACGGTTTAAAACGTGACAGTTTACAAATCTTGTAACTATTAAAGTACCAAGTTAAAGTTATGTTCATTTAATTTTATTTTTTGACAATAATAATTTTAGGTTGTAGAATAGTTTTTAGTAATGTACTTAACTTTTATCTATTTTAATATAACAAAAACAGGTAATATGTTAAACCGAACAGCTAGCTACAACATTAGTTTGCAAGTTATTATAATTCGTTTATATTTTGAACGGTAACCTCCTTTTAAATCATATGGTTTTTAGTCATCGGTTTCTGTATAGCAACATTTAAATTTATAAATAGCCATTTGTGAAACTTGTTACTGTACTAATCAAAATATGATATTATTATCGTATATATATATAAATGGTTAGGTAGCAAATAGGTTTATATATATATATATATATATATAGTATATATATATATATATACATATATATATATATATATATATATATATATATATATATATATAAAACACATATATGATTTTATATAGGTAATTAAATTTGTGTTTCAGGAAGGTTTAGCTGACCTTCTGAACAAAAAAAGAATGGAAGAATTGATCTACTAGGATTAAAGGATTAAAGCATCGCGTATATAAGAATATAAAAAGCGAATCCCTATCGAGTTGGCTATTTGATTAATTTCCTGTAAAATGCATTTCTTTTAGATTTTTTGAATTATAAAAAAAAACTGCTAGTCAACTTTTAAGAATTAAATGTTTATATTTTAATAGAAAAACGAATTACTAAATGAATATTTAATTGAATCACTAAAACTTATAACAATTTATGTTTAGCATAATTTTTAGTTTACTAGTTAATCATTTCTTTAAAAAGATAAAATAAAATAAAAAAGAAATAAAAGTACCTAAAAATCTTCCTATTTCTTGCGTCATAATAAGTTTGCAATAACAGTTTGCATGCAAAAATTATTAGTATATTAGTAACAATCATTTATTTCATTCATTACATGTTAACAATATAAATTATGTTCCAATTATTAATTTTATGTTATTACATATATGATAAAATTTCATTTCCAATTTTTTTTAATAAAAATGTTAAAAAAATACAATTAAATATAAATCGCTGGTTCGAATCCTGCGGGCACTCAACGAATTTTCAATGTTGTTTCCTAGTTGGTTAGGGCAATTTCGGCTGATGCCCAATAGTCTGAGAAATAAGATAGCATCATTGGACTAGCGTGGTGGGATAGGGTCCAAAACCTTCTAATGCATACACCCCGTATTAGGGGTGGCCTATGTCCAGCAGTGGACTATCACAGGCTGATGATGTTGATGATGAAATTTACTTTCCAAACAAATGTCTTAACCTCTAGTTTGTATTTAGCGAAGTATATATATTTCCGGTTTACCTTTTACATAAAAATTGTAAACTGTTGTCACTATCTGGATGAGAATGAAGAGTACCAAATAAAAGGTAAAGGCCTCCTCCAAAGGTAACCATTGTTTTTGTCTTCTGCAACTCGCATCAGATTGTTGCCTATAATTTTGGTAATGTCGTCTGCCCAGTGCACTTTTGGCCTACCCCTTTTTCTTTGTCACGATTTTATCATGGTTGTTTTTTTTTGTCTAGCAGTTATATTTTAGTCTGGCTACATTCCTGCCCACCGCTATTTTAGCTTTAGTAAGTATCTAAGAGCGTCTATGGCTTTAGATATTTGGGATCTTTCTTATCTTCATTACGCTTCTTTCTGTTCTTTTTTGGCTTGTTATGATATTATTTTATTTATTTATGAATTTCAATGTATGGCAGCTATATGTAAGTGACGGAAGTAGGCAAGTATTCATATTATGGCTTATAATCTTTATCGGCATCTAGGTTTTCAGAATTTCTTCGAGACTTCATAATTTTTCAAAGAGATGTTTTTTCTTCTATTCACTTCTAATTCATTGTTATTTTGTTTTGTAAGAAATTTGTTTGCCCTGGTAGAAATAGGTATCAAATAGGTTAAAGATAGATTTTTGAGATATATGGTTAACTTAATATTGTTTGTCATTGCATAAGTTTTACTTAAGATGATTTCCAAGCCTACTTTGTGACTTTCTTTGTGAAGCGAGTGAACCATAAGTTGTCATCTATATAGTTTTGCTATCAGATAATGCCATCTGTAAAAGCAAAACTATATCGTCAGCGAATCTAAGATGGCTTAGGTAGCATAATGTACTCTAGCACCACTATAAATGTTTCTAACTTTACTCTACTAGTACTGTAGTCGTAGATGGTTTTTAGAACTTGTATAAAACCTATTGCCATGTTCTTAGAGTGTATAGCTTTCTAAATCGATGTATAGTATAGGGTATCGAAGGCTATTCATAATCAATAAAAACAGCATAGAAAATTTATATCAATAATAACATTTAACAGACCAATCATATATTTGCTAAGAATTTCTTCTCTTATATAATTAATTTATTTTCTGTATTCGCATTAATTACGTAAATATCGATAAAAACTCACACACATGCGCAGCGGATTATTGTCAAGTAAGCATTTAGAATTACTAAATACATTTAAATCGGTCATAACTTTTGTTCCCTTCCTGTTTTCCCTCTTTCCTTACATCTTCAATAACTTATATACAAATATTCAATCATATTCATATCTTCATTTTTATTTTGACGTAATAAGAAATTATAATAATTTAGCATTAAATAAAAGCCTACTTGTTGTTGTTCAAAGTAATATATCTAGAAAATTATTTATGAAACATTTGGGTCTTGAGTCATCTTTTCGTCTTATAGTAATTTATTAAAACTTGTAATTAAATTGTTTGTTAAGAAACGTGACTACGCATTAATTGCCCCACTCTAAGCAATTTAGTAGATTGTATGTATTAACGGCAAAGTTTTTATGAAAATATCTTTATTAGGTTAATACGATATTGAAAAATACAAATTATAACTCGAATAAAAAAATATTTGAATAGTCTTAGTAGTAAGCCAAATTAATATATCGAATAAACACTCGGAATATTGCCAGAATGTAGTAGACAGAAACCAATTTTTTTATAAGCATAAGTATAGTTTACTTCGTTTAGCATATATACAATTCTAGAGCGGTACTTAAAGGGTTGTTTTTTTTTTGTTTCATTATAGTCCTACAAAGTTTAAAATGAATAAAATAAAGAGAGAGAAAAATTAGCAATAATTTAAAGCTACGATCAAAAAGAATCTAATAGCGTTCAGTTTTAAGGCAAATATAAAGAAATTATAGGATTAATTCCAAGAACTTTCTTTAAGAAATTATTCTGGGGCTCATAAACCAAAAACACTTTTTTTCACTCCACCGTGCTTGAGCAACTTTCTATAGATTCTTTGCGCCCAAGGCAATTATCTTCAGTACTGTGATTTATTTGATTAAATTTATTAGCAGTAAGCGTTAAAATATCTCGTATAGTTTACTTAAAATACATTACAAGTTTATTAAGAACGATTTATGGTTCACTTATTTTTAATAATAGATGCTATTATTTTTAATAAAAATACTTCAGTTAATATTTCTGGGTATACAGCTATACCGATAAGCTATTACAATTAAGCAATAATACAAACATTTCGATATTAATATTATCATAATATATGTGTGATAATTACTTTGCGCACACAGTTACGAGACATAATTCTACTTTATATTACGTTAACGTATATATTTTTATTATTTAACATATCGTTCACAATATTGTATTATTTTATATTTTGTTACGTAATATCTATAGGAAGGAATTATAAAAAAACACGAGCCCAAAACTTACGGTATGCATTAAATGAGATTTTTTTATGTCAGTCCATTAAGTCCCGTTTGACCTATGTCAAATAATTTTGTGATTAAGGATGGATAAACTTTTTGAAATAAATGACCCAGGGAAGGTATTAAAGTTATTCAATATTACTCGGACACCTGTTGGGTTCTTTTTCCTCGTAATTTTATCATAATTTAAATGCCAAGTGAAAGGTTTTTGCGTACTTTAGATGTGAGCCAGCACTTGGCAAATGAAATAAAATGCAAAATTAAAAAAAAAGTAGCTTTTTAATTCATGTATAAAATGATATTTGCTGTTTATTTTATTCATTATTTATTTTTATATGTTACTTTCAAATAATGCCCTTCGTCCTAGCATTTGGTCTTTTATAGGTCTGAACCCACTGGAAACCTACACCAACTTCAATTGGACAAGGGTGAAAGGGGGCCAAAAACCTGAACAGGGAAACTCCAAGGGGACCATGTCAAATAATTAATACGGAACTGGATGATCAAGGTCTTGGGGTTTTTATGTATAGGGAATTTATAAAAAACTAATATAATTTGGGAGACCTTTCAATAATAAATTTTATGGTTATTTTGTTTCAATTTTAATTAGGTTGGAGTACGTTTAAAAATAAAATTATTTTAAAACAAAATAACTTTTTAACTTAAAAATCCAAACATAAATTAACCACAAGAATATCGAATCCATCGTCCATGTCCAGCAGTGGGCTGGAACAGGCTGATGAGATGAAAACTGATCAGTAAAAATTATAAAGTAGCCTTAATACAATGACAAAACTGCATTTTTCTATTTATAGATATAAATTAAAAATCATTTTGATCTTGGAACTTCTTGCAGTAATGGCTTCTTCCATGTAATAGAGGACTTATTTGGAACATTAATTAAAAAATACGATCAATTAATCAAACCTTAAACAAACAGGAAAATTGATTAATTGGGAAAAAAATGAAACAACAGTTTAAAAACACTATATTTTTTTATTAATTTTTATTTATTTATTTCAAATTTATATCATTAACAAAACTAATAAATATTTTTTCAATAAAAATTATTTTGTATTAAACAGTTTTTTCAAACTTTTGACCCCGTTATAAAGTCAACGCCTTAAAAATTTACTGACAACTAATACACCCATAGTTTTAACCTATAGGGTTTTTAGAAGTTATATGCCAACTGGGTAATGATAAATGATAAAATTAAGGTAAAAAGAAAGGAAACTATAAATTAAACCGTATTTATATAGTTTTTTTAAAATATTAGTTTATATTATGACAGTTTATTAGTGGAGCAACAATAAATATCTGTTTATATTAATATTAAAATAAATAATGAAAGATTTTCACTTGGGACACTTTTTAATTATAAAATTATTAAAAGCTTTGTTAACAAGATTAGCAAACTTGAATAAAACGGTTCTTTTTCGTCTGTAATTTTGTTGTCTGTCTCGCCTTGAGGGACGGTTTATAAATAGCTTCCTTCATTAAACTTTTTTCTTTCCTGTTTCTTTTCTTTGTTAAAGACCCAATAATAAGTAAAAATTAGTTTCCTAGTCTAATCACTTGGTTTTCCTTTTTTATTTGAAATTAATTTTAAAGTTTATTTAACCTGACATTGAGCATGGGGATTTAAAGCCATTTCAAATTTTTATGAGTTTTTTTTGTCATTTCATATTATTGCAAATATTTTTTATTTTCTGGGCAATGTTTTAATTTAAAATTTTTCTTGGACTTGTTATTCGGCCTTTTTATATATTTTAAAAAAGGTTTGAGTGAAAAGGCACTTCAATTTGAAAATTAAAACCGTTAAAATCGTTAACCAGGAATGAGACAGGAGAAAAGGAAGAAGAGAAAACTAAAAATAAGCTTTAAAATAAAAAGAATCGTGTTTTGAAAATCTATAAAGTTTTATTTCCCAAAAAGGCAGGAGGGGAGTAATGAAGGACTATATATATAAAAATGCATAAGCTCAGAATTGAGTACTACCTTGTTTTGGAAAGGGTAAATAATTGACGGGGTTGACGGCTTTCGACTACAGAGGCCCCGGTTTCCTCCTGTCTTCCCACGTAAAATTGAAAGCCGAAGGTATGATTGGAATCAACGTTTAGCCTCCGGACCCAGTATTGAACCCTTGGACCGTTAGGTCGGGGTTCGAAAACCCGGGACAACAAATTTGTGTTTTCTTGTTTTTATGGTTACCAAAATATTAATAGGTAATGCAAAAAAATCGGTCCCGGATTTTTTCAAACTTTTGACCCCGTTAAAGGGAAGTCAATGCCTTAAAATTTTCTGACAACCACAAAGTTTAACCTTATTTAGGGAAGATCCAATCGATGACAGATAAATGATGGAAAAAATTGCAAGGTAAAAAAGAAAGGAAACTTAAAATTAAACCCATTTAGCTTTTTTATTTATAAAGTTGAATTGTCATTGTTCCCAGCAATTACCTTTTTAAAATAAATAGAGGCTCTTTATTGAAATTTTAAGAACTAGTTTTTGATAAATATTTTTAAAGAGCAGTTGTACTATAATTAACAATCCAAATTACTAATTCCCACTAATTTACGCCACATTAAAACGATTTAAATTTTTAAATTGATTTTATTTTAGCAAAAGTTGGTATTCGGGTACATTTAATGGTGCTTCATTTGCATTTGACATTAAATCACCCAATTAAAATTAATGATGAAACAAACCTACTGGGGAAACGCCGGTTCCCGGCAAAAAGGAAATGTTAGGCAAACAAACCAATTTCATTATAAAAACTTTAAATTAAATTAACTTAACAAATAAACCATAGATTTTAACTATTTGTTATAGATTGTTTTTAATTAATTATAAAAGGTTGGAATTACGTTCAAAGAGCGGTAATTCCAACCCTTTATAGTTAGAAGAAAAGAAAAGCGCCATTCAATTTGCAAAAAATGTACTAATATTTAAATCGTATCTACTAGAAACAAGAAATTCTCTGATCCATACCGTGTAGTATACTTTTATGTGAGTGTTTAATCAACTCATTAGAACTTTTAGAAATTCATTGCCAAAACATATTTAGTAAAAAACTGGCGTCCTGTTATAATACATTTCTCTAAGACAAAGTTGTCTAAATAATGTAAATTTATTTTATTTACTTGTTTATTTCCACTTTATGTTCTATTCTGGCTCTGTACAGCCAGAGACCAATAAAATTTTATCGCAGTCATCTTAAAGGGATGCAGAGATAAAACAGAAAAAACCGAAATGAGCTCATCTGACATTTCGACAGAAATCAAAAACAACCTTTTTAAGTTTCATAGCTTTCGATCGTTATCAGTTGACTAATGTCGGTTCAGACATTTTTAACTTAGGTTGTGTCGAAAGTAAAGGTTCTATATTTGCATCGTAGAACATATCAAGTGCATTTTCTATTTGGGTACGTTTACCATTAAAAATTGAACTTTTATTAAAAAAAAACTATATATTTATGCAAATCAGTTATTTGAATATAATAATGCTAGTATGCTTCGCTTCAGACAGGATAAAGTTATATGATGACTTGAAAGATATTAAATGTTTTAAAAACAAAATTGTTTTAATTTAGCTTATTCCTTTGTTTGATTAATTTGTACTGAAAGTTTGAGAATTTTCTAAGCGCCATTATAATGGGTATTCATGCGGAGTTTCAGGCGTGACAAAGCAACGGCTTTATTAAATTACGTGCTTCTTTGTTTAACATGTATTATTTAGCTATACATAAGTGACAATAACTAAAAATAGTTACAATTCATTTAATAAATTTATATTTTTGGACCACACAAATTTAGACGTTTACTTGTTAAACAAATGATGAAACTCTTTAGTTTATAGATCAATACAGACAAAACCAAATGGAAATTAAGTTACTACATAGGATATTATGCTTATTTTGTTTTCCCATGGTTAATTAATTTTTTGAACTTAATTGCGAAAATCAAACATTAATTATTAACACTATAGTTCAGCCAATTCGGGCTCGGAATAAATGAAACCCGAAGTAACCCATGGCAACAAAGTGGCGACTTACATGAAGCGTTTTTATTATTGAGTGAATTTCTTACGCCAGTTCTTGGGCTTCCATTTTCAAACCGATGGAAGATTAATTGATGATCAATTACATGGTAGCTTCTATATTGAATAAAGATATTTGACAATGACTTTGACTTTGAAGTAAAATTTTTGCTAAGATATTAATCTCTTAGTGTCGATAGACTAATAACAACACCATAGGTATGATGCCGTGTCATTTATTTGGGTGTGGTTATCGCGATTCTTAGTCATATATAGTAAACGACAGACAAAATTTAACAAAAACATGATTAAAATTACTTTATACGTCATTGACCATATACATGTTTAACTGCCTCCGTAGACTTTACTTTTTGAGGGCGTGTGCTTTAGAAACCGGAGGTTATGGGTTCGTCCTTCCTGCGGGAGTTCAACAAATTTCCATTGTTGTTTCCAAGTTGGTTAGGGCAATTTGGGCCGGTCACCCAACTGTCAGAAAAGTAAGATGATAATGCGTAAGATGGTAAAGTAAAAGTCGGTCTTGTGCCTTAGTCTCTACGGTCGTGTCGTTCGGATATCCGTCCAACCGGGCTTTGAAAGATTAAAGGAACAGAGAGTGCGCCTGTGTGCGCGTACACTTGTGAACTATAATATCTCCTGCGTAGTTGGCTGATCTCTAATATAGATCGGCCGCCGTATCGAATCGGCTGGAGAATTATTATTATTACATGTTTAGTGGATAATATATTTTTAGATTGTTAAGTTTGTCTGCTATATGTTTGATTGCTAAAAGTAGTCTAGAAAAATGCCTTATACAATACTAGAATAAATTTGGAATTATTTACGATAATTAGTTTTGCCAGTGTGGTCACTTTAGCTTTTTGGAATTCCGTATGAAAGCATTAAGCTTTCATACGGAATATTTAATAGCACATATTTCACTAAGCTTCTTTGCTTCTTTTTAGGTTAATCATAATTTTTTTGCTAATTTTTTAAAGTACGAAAGAAGTATTTTAAATATAATTTCGAAGGTTTTAAGTTCAAGGAAAGCGAGGAAGTTTGAAATAAAAAGCTATCATAAAGTTTTTACCATCAATAAAACAGGTTTGTGAAATAAATTAAGGGATACTTAAAGAAAAAAACATTGCGTAATTTTATTTAATAATATATATAAATAAGTATGATTTTTTGCCAGCAATTTGTAAAATTATTTATTTTCTTTCATGTCATATTAAAATAAACCTTGGTTTAATTATAACGATTTTTAGGAGCCACTTAGATTTGGATAAATGCAAGAAATTGCATCTAAAATGCAAGGGAGATCTTCAAAGGACGTATCTTTATTAAAAATTAAGAAGCTTTTAAGGTAAATTAATTAAATACAGTTCAGATCTTTTCATATTTCTACTAAACAGGATATAATTAAAAGTACGATCTTAGTGTTCTGGATAAAAGAAATGGCATTTGATTCTTTTTATACTTTTTTGAATAATGGGTATTAGCTGTGATGTCGTCCGATTCCATAAAATAATTTTTTGATTAGTAGTTTAACAGATATTTAAGAAATAAAGAGAACTTTTAGGTTATAATAATTTAATTGTGACCACGGCGCTAGAAAGTGTTCGAAACGTCGGACTTTAAAATGTAAAATAAACGCAATAAAATCCGTAAAAGTCATTTTATTTAATAATATCTCAATAACTTATCAATATAAAACTTAATTAAAGTCTCTGTGCTATGTTATATCAGGTTTTAAAAAAAAAAAAATCCTTATCATAAATTAATGTTATTGGATTAAAAATAAAGTTAATATGATTACATGAATTTCTGCTTAAATATGATAGTAACATGCCTTCTGACATAAGCTAGTTTTTATTTAAACAAGCACCAACGAATTAGTTCATCATTCATTCATTAGCATCCTTTACCCATCCACTGCTGGATATAGCTGTCTTTTAATGAACACCAAGACGGGCGGTTACATAATACTAAAAGACAAACACCGAAATCTACATCGTCTTAGATTATTGTATTATATAAAACTTAGTTCAGTTTAAAGCGATTAAATAATATCCATTTACATATTTATTAGCATTATACATTTAATTCTCTTATCGCTTCTTCTTTAGCAGTTCTATTGCTAAGATAGCAGTATAAAAAATAGCGATTCACACAGCATGGTCAGGCAAAAACTCATTCCAGTTTTTGATAGTACAACACCAATCCAATTTCTATCGACTAACTAAACTGAACTTTCGGAGTCTATTTGCTTTGATATTGCTAAGTTCTTTGCTATGTACTGTAAATTTGTAGTTATTTTTCAACAATACGTAAAAAGATACATTTCAAAAGTATAAAAATGGCTTTTTCTTTTTATTGCATTCTGCCACTAACTACTAACATCCAGCTAATATTATATATGAGATTTTTTTTACAATGGACGTTTGTTCTTGATGTATTTTAATATAATTTATATATTATATCCTTCAATAAGTTAAGTCGTGGGTTCCAATCCTGCAGGGAGTCAACAAATTTTCATTGTTGTTTCCTAGTTGCTTAGGGCAATTTGGGTGGATCACCCAATTGTCTGAAAAGTTAAATGATCCATGCCATGTCGGATGGGCATGTAAAAAGTCGGTCCACCCACCAACCCGCATTGGAATAGCGTGGTGGGATACAGTCCAAACGCCCCCTAAAGGATAGAGGTGTATTAGGGGAGGCCTATGTCCAGCAGCGGACTATCACAGGCTGATGAAGAAAAAGATAAATTAATTGAACCTTCGGCGTATATGTCACTTAACATCAAAAAGTTAACTTAACATATTAATTTAATTGTTATATGCATACGTAGATTTTTTCTACACGTGTCTAAATAAGAATATCGCTTTTATATTTAAGATTTACAAAGCTGAAAGCTGCCTCTAATCAACGTACCCATCCAAATATATATACTTACTATCGATAAGCTTCAAAACAGTAATCCCTATTACGTTACGTACACAGCCTATAAAATAACTAAGTGCAGTGTCTGGTTGTAACATAAAAATGGCCGTTTTTAAATAATTACATTGTGATGTATAACTGATACATGTAGCAATTGTTTTTTTTGTCTGTCTATTTGTTTTCTTGGCTGTTCATTATTTCTGCCCATTCTTTGGAATTGCTAGTTCAATTTTGACGGTACTTTAACTGAAATATGATGTGATTTATTCGAACTATAAAAATTAGTAGAACAAAAAAGACACAGTCATTATTTGCTTTTAGGTAGTTATTTAATCGAAAGTAGTTATTTTATAATTTTTAATTATCATAAAAGTTATGAAATATTTTGCACGATATTTGTTTGATATTTAATAAAGTAGTACACGCTCAACGAAGAAATTCTCGAATTGTCTTCTCGTTGATTACTCCTTGCGGCCGCTCCACTAGATAGTTACTGGTGTCAGAAGTGTGTCATAGTTACGAGACCTAGAAAGGACTCTTGACCTAATTTCGTTTGCTTTGTAGGTTTTCAGAAAACACAACTTTAAGTCTCCGTTAAGAGAAAGTTATGCTAAGATGATGGTACAATATTATACTTAATGAATACCGTAATGCGCGCCATTTAAAACGTTTTGTTAATGATTTTCTTTTTAATTATAAGTATGAACAACATAATCTTCTATTCAACATAATTTTATTACCATTGACCAGCCTGAACGTCAACGTTATTAAGTAATATTGGACCCATCTGGCATCGAAAACCAAACTGTCCCAGTGTTTAACAATTTAATACTGAAAACGAAATGATGTACCTATACTTATCCTTCTTTAAAATGTATGATGTACGTCCGGTAGTATCATCAGGAAATTCCACAAATTTTAGCTGTATTGCTTATATAACTTCATAGTTTAAATACTTTCAAACTATAATGTAAAATAATTACTAAAATTTTATACGAAAATCTTTCATAGTCTAGTGGCAGGAACATCAAGTTGAGCTTAAATATATAAATTATATTTATCTGATCAATTATTATAATTCGTTTATCGTTTATTTGATGGCTTCCGTTGGTGGGTGAACCATTACAACCCGGCGGAGTCGAGGGGCTGTGCAACTTTAAGCGTGCACAGGCTCACCTCTTAATTTGTTGGCTTAGCTCCGAGGGACCCCAGAGGAGACCTCGCTCAGGCTACCACTATTTTTAAACCGTCAGCGATCTAATCGAGGGTGCCCAGGAGGGCCGAACCTCGGCTCGGTTAGTCGCTTTTTGATCCTTTATAACCCGTTAGCAACATGTATCGAGGGCGCCCCTGTGGGCCGAACCTCGGCTCGATCAGTTGCTTTAGGACATGTTAATTTTTAAGCTATAACCGCTCTATCTATTTGGTGAGAATCGGCCTGGTACGTGCCGAAATCTGTTGTACGGGGTATGCGTTTGCCCTCGGCGGCGAGGGCAATATGTGTTTCGATAGTACGATTTAACACGTGCTTGCACGATCGTTATATCGTCGTCCGGATCTGTAAGTATATGGCGCGGTCGCCTATATCGAACGTGTTTCCTATGTTTAGGATGAACTAACTTGCGTGGTACGTAATCGGCGGCGTTACGTACCAGCTCATTCGGATGTTGCGAAGCCGAGTCGAAGAATTTGATTGAAGCTTGTTTCAAAAAATGATGAATGGAGGGCAATTCCAGGTCACATGTAGGTCAAGGTTGCGCACGCACGTACACCGTGGCCCTGCGTATGAACCTGTTTTGCAGGGCTTGGGTTTGTGGATATTATAAGGGATGCATGAGCGAACACCGGACTGGCGTAAGTCATGATTGGACGGATAACTGTTTTGTATGCAACACCTTGTTGCGCAGAGACAGCTGCTTTTGGGATTGATTAAAGGGAATAGGCGACCTAGGACGTAGGCCGCTCTGTTTTGACCTGCTTGATGTGCTGGCCGAGCTGAGGGATTTATCGAGGGTTACCAGGTGTTTGACTTGTTTACCCATGGAATTGGGTGGTCTAGGAGTCGGATCATGGATGGGATCGTCGGCATTCTGTGTGTAAACAGGACTGCCGCGCTTTGGATGGGTTTATTTCGATTCTCCAACGTCGAAAGCCAGTCACCGAAGCGCCTGGCTGCGACTTGGAGACGTCGTTGGATGGAGATGGACATATGCCGGATGAAAAAATGCATGTGTCGTCTGCGAGACAAGCGTGCTAACTTTATAGTTTCGAGGGATGTCGTTGGTGTAGGGGTGAATAGGACGGGCTAACACTGGGCCAGCATGTACTCGGCTGGTAGCGGGTGAGGTTGGGATTTTGTTCCTCGACGCGGTATCTGAACGTTCGTTCAGAGAAAGTCTCGTATGATGAGTACGAGACGGTCAGGCACGCCGAGCTTATATAACTATTATAAGCCCGTCGTGCCATACTGTCGAACGCCTTCGCCACGTCGAGGAAGAGCGCTCCTGTGTGTGGCCCCGTGTCATGCGGGATTTGATGTGCTCCGTGATGCGGTGCACCTGATGTGACAGGAATGTTTGGCCCGAAAGCCGAACTGGACTGGTTAGGGAAGCCATTAGCCTGCCATAAGTCCTGTAGGCGGGTCAACTAGTCTTTCATAGATTTTCCCGAAGCCTTTAAGCCAGGCTAATGGGGCGATAGGAGGTTGGTTGGTTGGGAGGTTTTCCCGGTTTGAAGCCTATAACTGAGCATCCTTCCAAGTGTTTGGAAAAATACCCTTGGAGAGCTGCGTTATAGATTAGGACTAGGAGGTTGATGAGATGAGTCGGAAGAATCTTTATGACGCGGTTTGATATGCCATCGGTGCCGGGCTTTCCAGTGGTTTAAGCTTTTGATTATCGATTCGACTTCGCTTTCCGTTACGGGTGTGAGTACGTCGCGTGAGGGTAGATGCGTCAACCGGTCACCTTGCTCTCTACCTTGCGGAGATGAGGGCGCTCACCGGTTGTGAGCTGGGCGAGCATTGAGCCTCAGGACTGTCGGCCAGACATTCGCTTTCCTCATCGAGAAACGCTGTGGGCTTGTCGGATTGGATGAGTGGCGGCATAGATGGATGGCTAGCCGCCGCCTTTGAGCTTTTGGGAATGCGCCAGAAGGCCACATGGGAGGGATGTGAGTTGCTCAGATCGTGATCCCACCGATCGTTCCTGAATTCAGCTATGCGCGTCTTGGACTGATGTTCAGGGCGCGTAGCTGCTCAGTTCCGCTCGGTTGGATACCAATCGTGGGCGCGAATCGCGGCTCTCTTGCGTCCATAGAGGTCCTTGATGTCGTTTGGCAAGGCCCAGCGGGGTTTTCCTCACCGGGATTTGCCTCGAGGAGAACCTCGACGACACTTTGGACATGACTTGTGAACGCATGAGCGGCGAGATTCACGTCGTGAGCAGTATTTGGGGTATTAGGGATGGTGTCTAAATGGGGTGAGCTAGTAGAGTCTAGCTGTGACTTAAAGCTTGTGCCAGTCGACTTTAGTTCTAAGAACTGTGTTTGGATGATTTGAAGGTCCTAGCTTTAAGAGCACGGGACGGTGATCGGATGTTAGGTCGTCGATGACCTCTATGCTCCTAAGTGCGAGATTGACGTTTTGTACGACTTCTGCGAAGTCTACCAGATTAACTAACTCATCAGTGTTAGTCCCAGAGCTCCATTGCTATGGCTGAACTTGCTGAGGAGCGTTTCGCGGGCGCTTGTAGAGTGCGGCGCGCGGTGCGCGGCTACGCGGAGCGCTCGGCGCAGGTTGCGGGGCCGGTTGTTGCCACGCTGGCATGGGGGCGCTACGCGGAGCGCTGGGTATTTGCCACGCCGGAGCAGGCCGGAGGGGCGGGAAGGAGGTGAGGGATGGCACCGGTGGGCGCCTAGGGATGGTGGAAGGTGGAGGTGGTCTCCGCTTGGGCGCCTTGGGGCACCCTAGGTAATTGGCCGTGTGTCCGGTACTTTGGCAGTTTACGCATGCCGGCGGTTCGTACGTGGCTAGGACTTCTCGGTCCCGGGTCGTGGGCGGTCTGGGGTGACCATGATCCCTAGGGCACTTCACGCAACAGGGTTGTGCGTGGCAATTGCGGGCCGTGTGTCCGAATGATTGGCAGTATTGGCACTGCCCTGGGAGACCGTTCGAATGCGGCGCGTTAAACGAAATGCGACCGATGTCGCATATGTTTTAAGATCATAAACTTTCTTGCCTCTGGAGAGCGTTCGAGCGTCAGAAGGACGACGTTGTACGGCCTTTTGTCCGCCGGATGGAACAGCCTCTGAGCGGAATATCGGTATATTCTCCGATTTTATAAATTCAAATATTTCTTGTGTTGGCGGTTCCTTCAGCGGCCGCTTGACCACTGTCCGAAGGACGCGCTCTTCCGGGAGCGCGAATGTGATGTAATGCTGCTTCTCGAGCAGATATTTAGTGACGTCGCGGTGCGCTTGCACCGTCTCTAGATGAATTTTGATCCGCTGGCGGAATCATTGGCCGTGAATTTTACTCGGTTGGAAAGGGCAGACCGTGTTATGCCCTTCTCATTGACCCTAATGTATATGGCGGTGGCTTCTTGTCTCTAAGTGGACGGTACTTGCTGTGAGGCAGCGGGCGCGGGTTGCTGAGAGGCAGCAGATGTCGAGGGCCGTGATGCGGCCGGCTGTGCAAAGCAGCTTGGTTGCCGTGAGGCGGCGGAGTTGGCTCTACTGGCCTCGGGGCCGATAATTCCGCAGCCGACGATTTCAGCGCTTTGGTTGGCGGGTCCGGTGTCGGCGATGTGGCTGGCGATGACCTATTTTGCGCTTTTCTTGCGCGATTGAATGGGCAGAAAGCCTCCTGCGTCCTCGGATTCTCGGTGTCCGAGCCTACGTTTCCTACTTCGACTTCCATTTCAGGTCGGACGATGAACAGTTGTTTCGGATGAGTTTCCGGACTCATCCGACTTTGTGTACCGGCCCCTATTTGCGCGCGATTTTTGCCCTTCGTGGGCGTTGAATTCCGCTGTTGTTATTCGCGGCGGCGAGAATGGCCAAAAAGGCCTCCGTGTCTTTTCTTGGCTCCAATGTTGGGCCTATGCCCTCAGGCTTCTTTCATTAGATCCTCGTTAGCGTGTTGCCAAATTTCTTTATGAGTTTAAATTAAAAACCTGCAAGCTCCCCGTGAAACCGGGGTTGTAAACCACCCTCCCCGCCCGTAGCGGGAGGTTAAACTAACGTTAAAGGAAAAATGGCGCTTTAGGGCCTTTTGAATCTAAAGTTGCTGCCTGTACCACAGATAAATGATGAAATAAACCACTGGGTGGTTCGTTTAATTTTTTACTACGTTCGCGGTGGTGGGAATAATTTAATTTGGAAAGTAACTAATATAAAAAGGGTTAAATCTCCGGGTGTCTGAACCTGTAAGGAAAATTAAATTGATAGGCTCGAACGACTCACCCGATCGCGGCTCGGCTTTTGCGCTCGGCGACGCCCAACGCGAACACCACCACACTGCACTAACACTACACTTTTGACGATGACTCGGCGACTCCTCTTCTCTTCTCCACTTGTGGGCGTCAGGAGGCGTGGCCCGGGTGGGAACGGATGGCGCAGGTGGCAAAACAGATCAGGGGCTGGTCGGTCGAAAACTCACACTGTTTTTATTAATTTTTATGAATTTTTTATTAGTGACCATGTTGCAGAGCATCAAGATTTTATATTTTAATGGTGTTCATTCATTCCTATCCCCATTTTATTTATTTTAAAATTTTTAATAATTCGGTCATATAATTCCTAATGGACATAAGTATATTTTTTTTGTTGTTTATCTGAATACTATTTTGAAAAAATACATTTTGGGAAATTCTATTGTTTTCACTTGTTTTTTGATTATAAAATGGCCCGACAGGCCTTTTTTTTATCGATTAAACATCGTATTTTTCCCAATCTTGGTAATCTTGGTCCAAAATTTGTCTATTATAATTTAATTTCTTTTTGCGACAGAAAAGGTAAACATAAAATTGAAAATCAAATTGAAAACATTAAAATGAAACTGCTTTATTAAGTTCGCTTAATGATTTTTTTGACACGATTTCCAATATAATTACCAAAAGTCAGACTATTGAGAAAAGATTTTAATGAACCCCTGGTCTTTTTTTTTAAATAAAATATAATTTCGTTTTTTTTGTTTCATTTATATTTCTGTTTTATTAAGATCGATGTCGGACAATTATTAAAAATATATTTTTATCATAAACAACCCAAATTCAGTATTAGTTTTTTTCAATTCCATTATGAATAAAATACAATTTATTGATGGAAAAATGTGTTTATTTTTAGAATTAAGTTGTTTAAAGTAATTTTGAATAAACTATCATTTTTCAATACTATGAACTTTAATTATAATTTAATTATCGAATTACCTGTTAGATGATTACTTGAAAGCAAATATTATTAAAACTAGTACCTAAATAAATTTAAAATATTAAAGACTTACTATTCCATAAATACAGTTATTTTTTTAAAAGTTTTCATAATTTGCAATGTAAAAGGATTTCAAATTTTTTTAAGTCCTCTTTGCATTTTGGATCGGATTAAAAACTCCCGACTTCAATTTCTATAAATTGGGTGTAAAATGTTCATTTATTTGTAATATTTAATTATTTCGGTGGCCTATGTGGCCTTGATTAAAAACTTGAGGTTCAAAAATTAATTTATGTTAAATACAATACATTGTTTAACAAAATTAGAACATAAGTTTTAATAGTGTACAGGGTGAAATATACATGAATTAATAATTTTGTTTGGTGCTAAAGAAATGAAAAGATTAACAATATGGATCGTTTTTCCAAGTCATTTCTTGCAGCGCTGTTGTTTTTAAATAGAACCCTCTTTAATATATATAATTGGAAATAGTTAACATTAAATAAAGACTTTAAAGTGTAGTATGTAGAATTAATGTTATAGGAGCAGTCTTTTAATTAATTTGGTTTTTTGTAGCTTTTACTGTTAAACAAATGTTAAAAACTTAACTTTTTTAAATTTGGAAAATTGATAAAAAATGGTAATAAAATCTATTTTAGGCTATTTTGAAAATATTTACATCTTTATTTTTATTCAAACGGTTGTTGGTTAGTGGAACGAAAATATATGATTTTATTATTGTTTTCTTTAGGACCGACCGGCCTCCGTTTGAAAACTTTTTAAAATATGTAACTCTCTTAAAGTAAATTAAAAATTGAATATTTTTCTCTTGTTTAAAAATAAAATTTACATTCTTTTCATCTAAAGTTGAATAAATATATTTTTCAAAAGAATAAAAAAACAAATTTTATTATATCGGCGAATGAACTAAAATATCTCGGAATAATAAGACTTAAAAAGTATCAAAGAGTTTAATTTAAAGAAGTTAGACTAATGTCTTCTTTTTCAATATTTTTGATATTATTTATTCTTCATTCAATCTACTTTTTGCAAAAACCCTTGGAAGAGTGTCTCTGAAAATCCTTACATCTCACCTTTGATATCACTGCTGGCATAGGCCTCCCCCCCCCTTTCCATTGGGGGTTTGGACCTATCCCACCTGGTCAATAGGTTGGTGGGTGGACCGCCATGCCATCCGACCATGGATCATCTTACTTTTCAGACAACAAGGTGATCGGCCCAAATTTTAACCAACTGGAAACAACAATGAAAATTTGTTGGCCCCGCCTTCGAACCCGACCTCCATTCTAAACCATAACCACCCAGGCTACGGGGCAGTTAAACCTACAATTTTAAAATCTCTTTTTTTTTTTAACTGTATTTAATTAGACTCTTCCAACTTTGTTGACATTTTAAAAAGCTCATAAAGGATACTCAAAAATTTTGAGTTTTAATTAAATTAAGTTATTCAAAGGTTCAAAAAAAAGAACGTGAAATGCATCTATCATCATCATCATCGCCTTGTCGTCCACACAGACAGGGTCCCAAATGCACGCCACCGCTTCGTTTTGGCTTCTTCGTCCCAGCCCACCGGCCCTTTGCGATTCATCCCTCCATCTTGTAGGGCGTCCACATTACAGAATACAAAGTTAAATTAACTTTAAGTTAATCCAATAATTAAATAAACAATTTTAAGTATTATTTTATTTAAGTTTTTTGAGGGTTGTTGAGTAAATTGAACAAGAAATGTTTATTAAAACCATCAATATCATCAATAATTAACATGAAAGTGTTTGCCAAAAAAACACGTTCGTTCGTTCGTTCTAACTTCATAACAAAGACACAGAAAACAGACCGTAAGTCCAACACTTATTCTTGACTTATAGCGTGGTTTTTATCATACATTTTTTTAAAATACTATTTCCAATCCATCTTGCTAAACATCCAAAATGAACACTGGGTTTCATAAAAAAATTCAAATTTATTGTTGTTTTTAATTTTATTGTTTTTTAATAAATTTTACCCACTATTTTATTCTAGTTTGTTTTTTTAAATACACTAAGCGTCTTTTGAATAAGTTTAAAGGGAAAATTTATTTACATATAATTTTTCCATGTACATTATGTTAAAAAAAAAAAAGACAATTATTTTTTATAATATCATGGCAAAATATTTAATTAATTTTTATATTTATATATTGGGTATATTAAGCGGGTTAAAAACCAGGTTAAAAAACGAAACAATAAAAGTGTCCCTTTGATTTCGTGGGTTTGTTCAACTCAATAACAGATAGCTTTTTGAAAGTGATCTTTGACACTTGGGATAAACGATAGCCCTCAATATTCCTCTTAATTCAATTTCCGTTGAAGATCTCATACTTCGCTCCGTAGTGTTTCAAACACATTGAATAGTTCTCAATTTCTAAATTTTTGCTATTTAAAAATAAATGATAAATAATTAGTGATCTGTTGGTTTTCAACGTCACAATAAGTTATCTTATAAACATGTTAGTTGTTGGGAGGAAGTTTAGGGCCAAGAACACAACAATTATACCAAACCTTGCTTTTGATTAAGTACGTGTATTGAAAGGATAACGTAATGGGGGGCACCCTGATGTTTCCCAACGGCAGGAATCTTAAATGGTTGTCTTTAAGGAACTTCGGGAGGATTTTATAACCACTAGTCACCAATTGTCGCTGGAGACTGAATTTGTTTAAACACGCCCCAGAAAAAACAACTCGAGAAAAGACGTTCTTTTTATTTACCTAAACCGGCCCCTAGGACTTTTTGTGTCAATAGATATAAGAAAGTATTATAAATTTTTTATTATTCGTAATAATTCTAACTTTCTTAAATTCTTTTTTTAAGGAAAGAAATAATATTTTCTAGTCTTCTATACGACCTGGCTGGAGGGGTGTTAAAATCCTCAACTCTCCTTTTTAAAACCTGAATTAATATTTTGCTTGGCTTTAAGGGTTACCACAATATATATAATAGTCATAACTTCATTGATTTTTTGTTTTTCTTAAACACTTTTGACTTAAAACATATAAACTATTTTCAAAACATTATAGATGTTTATAATATGTCAATTTGCATACTTACAATTTGCATACTCTAGTTGTCTTTTGCTTAATGATTGGTACATAAGAAGGTACATTACTTACAACATGAAAATAATTGACAAAAAACACCGTGTTGGTACTAACCCAGACGGCCCCATGTAAAAAGAAACACGACCTCTAGAATTTATTTCCAAAATTATAGAGGAACACTACTATAATTCAGTACTTTAAAGAAAAAAATCGATCTACTTCTTATAATTTTAGAACTAAACAATTTTATTTATGTTTATTTTAGTAAGCCAAATTTGTTACACAACATTATAATAAATTAGTGACGTACAAGCAATCAATCATAATTTACTGTCCCAATGTTTTCGTGACTGTACAAAATTGTGCATTTCCGGTTCAACGCTGTACAACAAAGGATTCTCCCACGAAATCAAAATAGAAAACAAGAGTATAATAGGAAGTTAAACCAATCGTATGTCAATTCCATTGAAGCAAGAAATCCCCTATAAATGTGTGACTCAATTCAACTGTGCCTGTCACGAGAAGTGATATCTCTTCCGTACTTAAGTTTTACTGAATTGTCTGTGAAAGTCCTTAGCCTTTACACAAGTTCTGTTTTGACACACAGACAAAAATTTTGGAGAACTTTTCTTGTATGTTTAGTTTGTTTTTTCGAGACACCGTTAGTTGATAAAAACCTAATACTTTTTATGGGGTTATATTTCATTTATTCTGTTAGTAGTAGTAAATAACATAAACTTTTGTTTAACTTTACCAGTTAAGACTAGCCCGAGTCCACGTTTTATTGTAGATTAAGATTCTTTTATTCAACGTTATTTTTACCCGTAATTAAAATACACGCACAAAGCGTTTTGTCGGCCGTAAGCTCATAATTTAATGCTCTTATATGTTTTAGTTGGTAAATCAATTTATAAAAATGTCCCGTAAAAAACATTGTCTATTGTTTCTACACCTTTCGTTATTGCTTTATTTAGCTGTAAGATTTTTTTAACCGTAACACTATTTAAAATCGTAAAAACATACTGTTATTATTAATATAGTATAAAGTTATTTTTAAGCTTTTAATTTATAAATAGTTTTCAGTGTAGTTAGTATACGGCTAACATTTATTACGCGCTACTACTTAAACAGTTTGCGACAACGGACACTTTTATAGGGCGGATATAACGGATTCTTACATATTCCTATATGTAAGAATCCGTTTTGTAAATTTGTTAAAGCTCTAATTGGTTATTTAATAAGGACCAATATTTAGACATCAAGTTGGCGCAACAATAGGGGACTACAAAGCATTCAATATTGGCAAAGACCGCGACAAGTAGAAAATCGTCCAAAACATAAAACATGGTGGCCACGACCCAAAGCGATAAGGAATATGACACAACTAGAAGAACGATAGTATATGATATTAGTAAAACTAAGTTTATCTTAAATTAATAAGTTCAATTTATTCATTTATTATACAACAATGGAATAACAAAACACTCTAAATGTGGAAATCAAAACGGAATGGAGTATAAACAACAAATGCAAACCTATATATTTTTTAAGGCATAAACAACCCGTAAACAGAGCAATCCTAAAACAATAATACTGATGATGCAATTTAATTGGCTATAATTTATGACATAAACTAGTTTAAATAATTGAATGTAATCGATTCAAGTCATTTGTTGTTAACAAAAAGCATAATAGAGGTTCGATAATTTTGTAAAGAGATATTTTAATAACAGAAAATTTTGTTAATCAAAAAAAAATTTCTGTTATTAAAAGATATGTGTACATAAAAATAAATTGCTATATAGTTACTTTAAAATTCGAGACCGGTTGGGCTGCTTTGGCTCATATCAATTTTCAAATATTTTTAGAAATCCAGGGAAGGTTTAAATGCTGGTAGATACAAAAATGCCTTACAGATATAGTTAAAAAAGAATCGTATGCGTATACGTTTATTATATTTTAGTATAGAGAGAAGATGTTTTTATTCCATACAAAAGTAAATTCACGGTGTTCGTAAACAACTTGATACTTATAAAGGTGCGCAAGCAAACGTTTGGAAATTAAATCTGAATTTCACGTTTACAGCGTAAACCAATTATAAAGAGGAAAATGTATTTTATTTAGTCAGTAAATTGAAAAGTGTAACAGATAACAATGTTGTTCAGGCTATGCAATGATAAGACGGCATGCTACTATTTTATTAATTTTAATGATTTTACAGACTATAAGTCTGGCTTGAAATTTCCTGCATAAAATACCACTCACGGAATCAATAGTAGAACGAACCTTTTCATCTATAAGTTAAATAATTTTAATATTACAAGAACATATATCTTTTTTTACTACGTACGTATTTGTACTGTATATTTTATCTATGTTTATTTACAACGCGTTTCGGAAATTAACAGTAAAAGTTTTTTCAAAAATGTACATTTTATTAGCTTATAATGAAAGAGTGCTTACATTACAGCGGAAAAGAATGCTAGTATATCAAATTATTTCATTTAGAACAGTGCTAAATTACATAATATGCACAAGAAAAAATTGAAATCAAAGTAAAAGAAAAAAAAAATGAAAAAACCATTGAACATAAAAATTTAATATTTTTATATTTGTGAAATCTGGTTCCTATTGAGGAATCACTAAGTAAATAAGCTTTTAACTAACTAACCCTGAATAAATTTTTTAATGCTAAATTTAATAATAAAAAAACCTAATTTATGACGTTGAGTATAGAGCAGCTAGAAATTCATTATTTTATAAAAACTTGAAATTTGTATGTTCCCTACCCAGGTAAGGACAATGGACCATTACGAAGTTTGGGTAACAATGACTTGGACATATAAACGGAACTCAACGTGTCAAAATTACTGTTATTATATTACCGATATTAATCAGTATTTCAGATTTATTAGTGTTATCTTCACAATGTAATTAAAAATCACGTCATTGGTTGGTGTTAAAAAACCCTTGTTAATGTAATATGCCCTTAATTTTGGACAAGAAGGTAGGTATTAAAATGCATTAAAAGGAAACAGAATATCGGCTGCTTACTCCGAATGAAGAGTACTTCATCATCAGCCTGTGTTAGTCCACTGCTGGGCATAGGCCTCCCCTAATTCACGTCTTCTCCTTTAGGGGATATTTGGACCGTATCCCACCACGCTGGTCTGATGCGGGTTGGGATTTTTTTGGGATGCCAAATTGTTCGACTCAATTAGAAAATAACGTTAACATAATAAAGTTGTATTCCCCGCAGGATTCAAACCCACGACCTCTGGTTTATAAAGCAAGGACCACTTGGCCACGGAAGCGATGAAAGATTTGTATTTTTGACCTTATTTATCAAAGAAGAAAGTATTCTATTCGGAGCGTATGTTTTTTTTTCAATAAATGTACGTTACCTAGCTGCTTCTAGGGTTCCGATTTCAATAATTATTTTTAATGATAGTCGTTGTCAAGTGGTCCCATTTTTTTAAATAATTTTGTGATAAGTAAAAATTATTCATGAAAACTTTGAAGTCGATCATAATTTTTTGTTAAAATTTTACTTTTTGTGCATAGCCGCCATCAAGTGGGCGGTGGGGTCGTTAAATATAAATATTTAAAATTGTATCTTTGATTATTGTAAGGACAAAAAGGCCACCCAATTTCTTTCACCGGTTTTTCTCAGGCTCGAGGCATCCTCTTCCGAACCGTTGGTAGCGTTTTTGATAATCAATGGGAAAATGTATTATTCCTATTTAAAAAAAAATTACTTATAAAGATTATACAAACGCACACATAGCAATTGGTCCCTGGGTAACAGGCCGGTCGCACCTAAAATAAGAACGGCATAGAAAAAGATTTGCGTTGTTTTATGTTCTTAATTTTATATAAATTAAATATAGATTTTTTCATTTTAAATACGTGGTAGGTCCCCTGTTTACAGGAGACCGTCTGGGCGGGTATCACCGCGGTGCCTATTTCTGCCGCGAAACAGTGGTGTGAAAACACTACTGTGTTCCGGTTTGAAGGGATGCCCTTCAAACCGGAACACAGTAGTGCAGCCAGCGTATTTGCTGGGTAAACGAGACTCAACATCCTATGTCTCACGGTAGGCAGCGCGTTGGCGATACCACTTGTATTGCTAATGTCTATGGGCGTCGGTGATCACTTCCCATCAGGTGGCCCGACTGCTCATCTGCCTGCGTATGCCATAAAAAAAATACATTTTATTTGTCTAAATATAACAAGAAAACACAACAAGGCAAGATAAGACGTATAAGTAATTACATTACATAATAAAATGTTGTTCACTCCTATTTAGAACTTACTGTATTATGGTCAGATAACAACTTAATAAATTAATGAAGTTACTATTCGTGTCTCGCGGTTTCTGGTGAGTTAATGTCAGAAAAAAACTATTATTTAATAAAATAACTTGAACGACTTTTATCGCGTTTATTTGGAACACTCTAACGCGTTTCTAGCCACGAAACAGACTGTCTCGTGACCGCGACCACCACTTAGTAATTGGAGGTCTTAGAATAATGTATAGATAAAACATGAATTGATATATGCTGCACTTTTATTATATTTTAAGAATTATAATTGATGATTGTTTTAACAAATGAAAACACATAACAAAATAAAGTTCCTTTATTCACAATAATTTTTCTGAGACCATTAAAAATAGTTACTTATAATTGCCACTTCTGAAATTTCTATACATCATACATACATCATCAGCCTGTGATAGTCAACTACTAGACATAGGCCTCCCCGTATCTGGTTTTGGACCGTATCCCACTGAATTTTTTATAATTTTAATAAACTTTACTGTTTACGATTCATTATGTTAATCTTTTCTATGACCAGAATAAACATATACGAATGAGGGGGCAGCAAAAGCAATTTCAAACGAGCAATTTCTACCTGGGTAGGAAACATACAGATGTTTATAATTAGTGGAAATTATAACAAAAATAGATTAATAAAAGTAGACCGTTTGCAGTTTTAAATAAAAAATAGCATATAACGGTTTGGTAACGTCAGTGGCCGATTAAAAGTTTTTAAAAACATATTTTTATTATTAACAATATTCTGTATTGTATATATTAATAACTTATGTTTTTTTAGTAAAATTTTTATTTCACTTATAATAGTGTTTATAAATTTGTATTTAAAATTAAACTGGTAAATAGAATAAAGTCGAACTCAATGAGAGTTAAGCTTAATAAAAGTTTTTCTTGAGTTTCCTCAAATCGTAAGTGCATTATCAGGAACGCATCTGAAAGTTTAAGTAACAAAAGTGACAAGCTGATTGGCGTACCCTCATTGTTACCAGAAAAACGCTTTAAGTTCATTGCTGGTAAAATAAATAAATTATGGTGAACTTTTTCCTTCTATTGAAAATAGAAAAAAGCATGCAGATAGTTCATTTAGTCTATAAAATAATTAATTTAATTGTGTTTGTAGACAATAAATAAAAATACTAATTAATTAGATAATGTCCTTAAGCAAGCAAAATAATTTATATTTTATTATCAAGTCTAATTGCTTATTAATAAGAGTAAGAGTTCAATACTTTTTAGGAGTATATCATATACAATATATGATATATTTCTACAAAGTACGGTATTTAAATAGGGTCAAGGGCGGTTTGCATGTGGCGTTGAGTACGTGACGCGTAAAAACTCTCCGAGAGGTTAATTAACAGGAGTGCTGATTAATGAAACACGCATATTTCTCCTCATTCCACTTTATTACTTGGAAATAAAGAATAAAAATTATCAATCATGATTGTAATCACTATGATATTTGTGTAGTTATATATATTAGAAGTTTACGACATACTTTAGTTTGATTTTTAGGCTGATAACATTTAATATTTTTACTTTTTAAATATAAAATTATATTATTTTTTCGATAAATATTTAGTAATAAATTACAATTAAAAAGAAATTGACGTGTGTAAGTTAATAATAAAATATTTGATTAAACCACATCAAAGTCTAAATGGTTGATTTTTAAATAAACAAAGAAACAAGGTACAAATAACAGGGATTCGAGCTGATTGTAATTTCCTGTAGTTTGTTTTTGGCTATTTAAGTACGTTTATACGATGAGTTCCTTGCTATCCCTCGAATAGCATCATTTGTGAACGGAAGTACGAAATATGCAATGAAGCATCCATTATGCAGTACGGTTTTATGCTTTGTTATTTTATTTTCATACAATCTGGTAGCCGTGAATTCATCCGCGTGGAATCGCTATGTGTATTTAAATTAAATGTTTAGTAATACAAGTATAGCGTATTTAATGATCTGCAATAATAACAAATTAAACTTCTATCCCTCATTTCAACCGTTTTCTGGTAATAACGTCATTTTTTGAAATTTACGTATTGACATAATTTCATCAAAATCATTTTAGCGGTTTATACGAAATGGGTGGCAAAACAGACGGAGTTACTTTTGCATTTCTATTATTACAGTATATCGTATAATGCTGTGGATTTATTTAAATGTATGAAATATATTGTGTAAAATATAAACTTTAAACAGCACCGTTAAACTCTTAGTGCAATCTTGTTTTTGTGTTTTGGTATATCTATTAAATTATTACCTGTGGTCACAATATTTTAGTGTCGATTTTGACAAGTGCCATTCAGGACATTTATGTTCATCATCAGCCTCCCTAATACACCTCCATCCATTAGGGATTTTGGACCTATCCACCACGCTGGTCCAATGCGGGTTGGTGGGTGGTGGACGACTTTTACATGCCCATCCGACGTATGGATCATCTTACTTTTCAGACAATTGGGTGATCGCCCAAATTGCCCTAACCAACTAAGGAAACAACAATGAAAATTTGTTGAGTCCCGCAGGATTCGAACCCCGACCTCCAGTTTCTAAGGCACACGCCTATACCACTAGGCTACGGAGGCAGTTCATTTGCCACATTTTTGTTAGTTATAAAATATCTTGTCAATCAGTTAACTGACAATATACGTATTTATTATAAGGCCTTTTTAATAGGAAATGTATATTTATATTTGTTACATGACCATATATTTTCATTCTTTTATGCAAACTTGAACATTTACTTTAAAATATGTTTTTCTTCTCTTTATAGGCAAGTTAAGTCTTCTCCATAGAGCCAAGCTAGCGCTTTCTACTGGGCAACTATTATTTAAATTACTCCTTGAAATTGAATGTTCATGAGCTCATTTTCCCAGTATTGTGTTTTATCATGCAGAAATTTACAACTAATTCAATGTTGAAACTATTTACACGTAGGGTAAGGAGATATATTAGTGATATAAGTAATTTGGTGATAGTTTTAAAACACTTTTGTATGACTCGCATTAGCGAGATTGCTACAAGTGTAAACGGTATAAAACCTTTTCACTCACTCCGGTAATTTGTCTCAGCGTTTGGCGAACAAAGCAATTCGCTAACTGCGGTCATCAAAAGTGTTTTAAAACTATCACAAATCTATATCATAATATCACCTCTCTATACCAGTAAAGACGTTTTAAGTTCAGAACAGATTTTCTTTTCTTGTCAATTTTATATATAGCCCTTTTTTTCTTTTTCATTTAAAGGAACTTAATTTTTATATGTAAAACTTCGTGATTTAACTAGCAGTAAATGGTTAAGTCTAAATATAATGTAATATATCCAGTAATTATTAAATAGTTTTGAAGAGACAAGTAAATTGACACAAATATGGTTTGTTATTTTGGTGACGAGTCATTGTCGATTAATTTAAAAACAACAAACTCTAGCCTTACCATTAGTATTAAAACAATAAAAAATAACATCGGATGGTACGGAAAATTAACTACATTTTTTTATAAGTCTCTTAAAGTTGATTAGTTTTTTTTTGATTTCGTAGAATTTTAGACATGACTTAGATAGATTTAATCTAGCAGTGACAGTGACAAGGCAAGATATTCAAAATAACGATACGCCAAGAATGGCAAAGTTCATTTTGGTGTATGAGAACCAAGTTAAGTAAAAGTTTTATGGCAGCATAAAAATACATAACGTTTTTTTACGTTATATAATATAACGAAAAAAAACGTTATGTATTTCACGTAATGTATTATATTAAAAGTCTTTTAAATAGATTACGTTTGATAAACAAAATGTTTATTCAAATAAAAGGTTTAGATTTATACAGTCTATCTCTCACATTGTGCGAAGTTCATCCTATAAGGGATGCATTTATATGCATGTACCGCTTTTCGTAAAGAAAACACAATAATAGTTTCCTGCACATATTAATAATTAACAATTTTGTTTCATTAAGTAAATAATTTACCCATTTCAGGCCATGTCTTTGTCCACATGGATGAAAAGGGTAATAATCGTCGGAAATATCTTAAGGTAGAACTATAAATTATTTTATATTTTAAGATGGATTCACTCCTGGCATCACTGACATGCTTATGACTTCTGATACACTTTTAAAGGTGAAATCTAGTGCGTCTAGTGCGAGAATAGTGAATTGTTAAAATAGTGTTCTTGTTTAATAATCCTTTGAACTTATTAATTGGTGAATCATTTTGTAAAAACAAAACAATATTTCAATTCGATATTTTTTACAACTGCATATATTAGAAAATAAATAATTTAAAAATAAGACTACATAGCAAACACTAAGTTTTTGTATAAGAACTATCGAAAACAGTCCACTATGATAGGAAAACGTTACTAAAAATATTCTGAGTAAATGCCGTAAATTTCCATTGAAAATATCATATTTTCGAATATAGTGCGCAATCTCTAGATATCCTTATCTAGAAGTTTCATGTCTTAAATAAGCTGTAATGACTATAACAATCCATAAATCATTCTCTCTTACACCTATTAAAATAGTATTCATTACTATGCTGCTATTAAACACTGCAGGGTTGTCATCACACTGTGTTGATAACAGGCCATATCGACGTATATTCAAGCCTGTTTCTATCATACGCTTCCAGTTTTCATTAAATACGGTCAGATGTAATCATTTATATCTTACAAGAAGCTATTGCCGTATTAAAATATGATGTTACAGTAAAATGTGCTCGAATATATTATTATATAAATGTTCTCATGTCTCATATTCGCTGAACTATGACTTATCGAGAACTGATTTTATTACCGGAGGACTGACCGAGGAAAGTACCACCATGATGCCTACTTTTCTCCCAAAGCAGTACCTAACATAGAAACACGTTACGTAAACAAAATAAATAAAAGATTAAAACATGGCGTAAATCATAGAAAAATAAAAAAGTTAAATAAACGGAAACACAGGAAGAACAAAGGCATAAATGTGTACGGGAATCATATCTCACATCTGCGATTTCGGACGATATCGTTTTTATAGCTGAGACTGCAAAGGACCTGCAGAAAGTGGTGCAAATCTTGACTCAGTCTCTAAACGCATCGGTCTCCGAATGAACTTGGATAAAACCAAGTCATGTTCAACAGGCACGTCGATCCGAGGACCAATCACGATCGATGGCACCTACTTCAAAGTAGTTTCGAAGTAAGTTTACCTTTTTTACCTTGGGAAATGCCTACGCGAACCCGTCTTCGCGGGGGCAAAGACGGGTTATGTCGGACCAACTAAAACCGTCACATTGTTCCTTCTTGGTGCCTTAAAGATGAGGTCAAAAGCACTCGTTAGCAGTCTTCTGTGACCCCTCCAGTGCTAGCCACCGGAGCAGCCACATTTCGGTTTTACGGCCATCTGTCTGTTACAGAATGCGCCCTTCGTCTCGGCCCCTATATACAGGTAACAGACTCCCTCCAGTCTGTTACTCAGGGACCATGGAAGCCAGGAATTTACAACCCAAGACAAGACAAGACTCCCAGCCCCCAGCTATGCCTGCCTGCCAGCTCGGTCTTGGGCTCCACCGCTGGCACCGTTTCGGCTGCAGAAGAAGGAGAGATCAACGACACGATGCCAAATATCCTCTCCTCCCACGGCCCCTCCACACCGCATCATAAGTGCGGCCCCGCCGAGTCAAGGAGGATAGAACAGACGGCTAACAGAAGCAGCGCATTCTCCACGGCCAGCCAGGTTCCTCTTCGCTTCCCGCGGCTGGGAAGGCTGCAAGCCTCACCGCTACGAAACATGCGAACCTGTTCGGGAAGGTACGATTACCTGGGGCAAACGCTCGTACTAGATAAAACAATTATGAGGAGAGGCCCAGAAGATTTCGGCTGGGCTGCGCAGCTTTTCATAAGCTCCGTCAAGTTTTCTTGTCACCATCCTACAGTGCCTCAAATTGAAAGTCTTCAATCAGTGTGTCCTACAGTGCCGTGACTTGGACATATACGGTTCAACTGGCTCAACAAATTTGAGGCTGTGCTCAGGAGTATCCCTGAAGAAACGCATAAGAAATTATGTGATCCGTTAATAGTAAGCTGAAAGAGCAGAAGGCCGGTCACACAAACCGCACAACTGGCGACCGCTGGAGTCAGAAAATTCTGAAGTTGAGACTTAGGCCCTGTGGCAAGATGGAGTGACGACGATTACAAAGTGGCCGGTGTATGCATTTGAGGAGCTTATGTCCGATGGACCGACACAGGCTAATGATGACGATGGTGAAAAGGGATACAAATAAATTGTTATACTCAACGGGATCATGACAAACACCTTTGACACATCTACCTAAACTTCAAAGTATATCCCTAATAAAGTATACACAAATTGGTTAAGTAGCAGGTCGTCCTTACATGCTCTGTACTACATCATGTTTAATTATTGACAATTAAATTTCCATTTCACTTATTCATCATCATCATCATCATCATCAGCCTTTGATAGTCCACTGCTGGACATGGCCTCCCCTAATACCCCTATCCATTAGGGGTTTTGGACCGTATCCCACCACGCTGGTCCAATGCGGGTTGGTGGGTGAACCGACTTTACATGCCCATCGACGTATGGATCATCTCACTTTTCAGACAATTGGGTGATCGGCCCAAACTGCCCTAACCAACTGAGGAAACAACAACGACAATTTGTTGAATCCCGCAGATTCGAACCCACGACCTCCGGTTTCTAAAGCACACACCCATACCACTAGGCTACGGAGGCAGTCATTTCACTTATTAATTATCTGTTAATTCATGAATCTTGATGCATTTTTTTTCATTTTTTACAGGAATACTCTGGCAATGGAGTTGATATTGGAAAATGGGAGACATTTCACTTCTCTTGACTCGCATCGTTGAATTCATTCAAACAATTGTAAGAACTCCTAGCTTTAGTGCAATGAACATACGACTTTATCGACTTGCAGTTTCAAACAATTACCAAGAGATTTATGAATATAAAAAAATAAAATCAAATAGATTAAGAATTGATTCATTCGTAACAGTAAATATCCACAATACCAATAAATTAACTTTTGCTCCTTTACTTTATTTATATTTTTTAAATTCATAAAATAATAAATAATGTAAAATATGACTTACAATAAATGTAATATATTTATTATAAGTAATATGTAATCTTACTGTAATATAAAAAAAAATATCATCCCAATATATATGTTAAGGATATTTTTTTTATATCTTATTGTGCATATTGTGTTTCATTTAATTACTAGATTAAAATATTCTTACATATTAAAAGGCTTTATTTGTTTTGCATTATGCATTTTTAAAATTTTTAATTTTAAATTTTTGACAGTTTTACTAATTTTGTCGCGTTTAATTACTTTACAAACGTTGGGTATAATTTTAATTTGTATTACGCGATAAAATCCAGAAAAGTTTATTATTTATCATATACAACTTATTACAATTATACATAACTATATTCCTGTAGCACTTAAATTTAAATATTTCTTATTATTATATAACACACTTTTATTGTTGGTACTCTAATGATAATTTCGCTTACGTAATATATATCGTACATGACCTGATATGTGTCAGCCATTTTATTAAATAAAATATGCTCAAGCATTCTTACTGCACTGCGTCGAGTAGGTGACGCGTAACGTCGCATGTTATCGCTTCACCTGCGAGCTTAATTAATGGTTAAGCTGCACGTTTTTCAGAACTTCGGAATTTTTTTTAATGTAATGGGTGTTATATTAATGTTATGTATCATCGCAAATTCCTTGGCGGGATGTAACATCCATTAATTGAATGTATTTGTTCCAGAGTAGAACGCTGTAAAGGAGTTTCGCCTTTCAAAGCCGCAATTAGTTGGGTCGTGACACCCCAAATAGCTGCTACAGGGTCCTGCCCGGCCGCTATTGCAGCAGTTTGTTGGTAAAGCAGGCCGGTGACAGCTGGTTTTCGAAATTCTACCCCAAAGAGGATTTCAGGGGCGTTAAGTCACAGCGGACGAAGTCATGAACAGCAGTTAGTATTGCATTTATTTATTTTGTTTTGAAAACGTATTTTCATTTAAGGCACTAGAACGTATAATTAAAGATATTTAATATTGTGTTGAGAAGTTTTAATAAATTCGCAACAAATAATTAACATAGCAAATTTCTATAACAGAATCATTTAAATGGATTTAAATGGTCGTTGTGGCTGAATAAGCAATTGGTGGAGTTACAAACAATTTAAAAAAAATTATCAATCGTAAGGAATTTATTATAAAGACGGTTTCTATTTCATTTAATTCTTTAAACAGATACAGAAATAAACCTTTTATATCCTCAGCGGGAATAGAAACAATTGTGTGAAAATCACTGGTTAACGACAATTTGAAATATTGCATTTATATTGCTATTTATAAACTTTCTACATAAGTGACATTTTTCTCCAAGAGAGTTAAGCAGTAAGCTGCTCTTAATTTGAATAACATCCTAAACTTATAAAAGCTCTGAGAACAACGATTTGGAAACTTTTAACTGTAATTTTCATTTGAATCTTTTGCATAGAATAACGGTAAACAAATAATTTAACAAGTCCATTTTTTTCATCTTTTTATGCAAAATACGTATATATGTATATATAATACTATTATTAGAATTTATATTTACAATTTTTGGCTGCAATGGCTTAACATTATATGCATGTATTAGATCTTATACCATTGTGCCTAATGCAGAAAAAGCCCTAGAGTAGAGTCAAGATATGAAATTAAATCTTAATAAAGGGGTTGGTCCACCGCTGGACATGAAGCCTCCCTAATACACCACTTATCCATTAGAGTTTGCACCTATCCTACCACGCTGGTCCAATGCGGGTTGGTGGTTGGACCGACTTTTACATGCCCATCCGACGCATGGATCATCTTACTAGAAACAACAATGAAAATTTGTTTGGTCCCACGCAGTTCGATCTCGACCTCCGGTTTCTAAAGCACCGCCCATACCACTAGGCTACGGAGGCAGTTCAATAAAAATACTTATTTTAAAATCTCGTCTGGAACAGTGACTATACCGGCATAGTACTTAATTCAATGTAATTACTTAGTTCATATTTTTTGATAACTATAAATTCCATAAAAACGTATGGAAGAAAGTTTAAGCATTAAAGTTTTTTATTGCGATGTAATAAATCGATGATAGTGTCGATACAATACTAAGTTATTAACTTTAGGTTTGGTTACAATTTTAGGTGGTTATAATTTAATTAGAATAGAATTTAAGATACTTAAATAAAATAAAATAGCAGATGGTTCGAATTGCTCTCTTCCTTTTGTGAAGAAGAAAATTCATCAAAGATTTTAGGCCAGAAATTTACAAACATAATAAAGCTTTTTAAAACGGTATCAAGACAAAGTACCAATATGATACCCCATAGCTGTTTAAATACATTACAGCCATTTAGAAAATTATTATGTGGTGGTTCAGTATTTTGCTTGTGCCTATGTTTATCAAATACTGGCCAGTAAAATTTATAATTGAATAGGCATTGTTATTGTTCTCGCATTGCTTTTTAAAGGGTAGTTAAACTTTAAGAAAAAATGTAGTAGTTCATAATTGTTGTTTATACCGTAGTTCTCCATTTATTTTCTAGAACTTGAAGGGTTTTGTTGTTTGACCATTATTGATTTATTATTCGGAAACCAATACGTTTTTTTTTTCTATGCTTAAAAGTAATCAAACAGTGTCTTAAAACAAAATCTTCATACATATAGAAAGCTGCTTTTCGATATCTTGTACAGCTGAATTATTATTACTGTATGTCCGTTTAAGATTTAAATTAGCAGATTAAAACTCAAATTTCTGAACTGGAAATCTATCTCCAAAATTTTATATCTAATAATCGTCGACCTATGTTGGTAACTTGACTAATAAGAACGGGGTTGAGCTGAACTAAAGTAGTACTCCAGAGCAATAATTCATTACCATATAAAACTATCCTCCACTTCACATCTATTCCGAAACTTTCTCCAAGTGAATAATTCCAACACATAAGTCCGCAGAAGTAGGAATGGGTAATTTTAGACTGACGCTGATTTTATGTACTTACTCGATGACGTCGTTGTTTACTACAAGGAATAAATTATCTTACTAATATTTTCATTTAAAAGTTAGTGCTAGATTTTTATTAGTATAATATACATTTAACTTGTATTTATACAAAGTACGAACATTAATATAAATTTATTTATCGGTTGGAAAATAGTTATTAACATATAAATTATTTAGTAGATGTTGAGGTTTGTTTTACACATAATTTGTTTCAAGCAGGACTACGCATGCAAAGCTTCTGGATGTTAAAACTTACCATTTCTGCAATAAGCAAACCTAACCGTTAATTCGACCTAACTCTTAACCAAATAATAACACAGTAAAATAGAGTTTAAATAACTTTAATATTCTTTGAAGTACCGATTGTTACCAGTCAAAGTATGTATCACACATCAATCGATATGCAAGTAGAATACGACTGAAGTGTCGTACATCACAATTTTAGTCGTAGAGCGTAATTAAATGTTAGCAGTACATAACACTCATTCTAGGATGAATAACTACTGTCTGCCCCATGAGCGACGGCTACTGAAAAATGTTAAAACCTGTTTTTTAAACATTGTTTGATATCAAATAATAATAAATAAATTAATTGATGACTGAATCACTACTATTTATAAAATATCAATTAATTAACATTTTTATCATATTGTATTATGTGAAATTCATATTTAAATTTTTATTACATATCGTTAGTAAAGGTAATTAATAATATTTAATTTACTAATGATAGTTTATATTCAAAATATTGCAATTAGAAATATATACCTATAATTCGAAATTAAAGAGGATCATAAAATTTTTGAACAAATTTTTTCATATCTTACGACGTGTATAGTTAAAATTAATGAAACATTATTAGAACCTAACTTAGTTGGAACCACCTTTATTGGAACTGACCGACTTGATCACATATTTCACATCATTCTTGTGTTCATTGTATTCTCACGTATGAGTTTACTTTATTCATAAACTAACATATTTTAACATCAATTTTGTGGCTATTCAACAAATTCAAATTTAAATCAAGTCTAATTACTTTTAGCTCTTTCAGCCACTCATGCATTTAATAGCCAGATTGTAATATAGATTTGGTTTGATTATCAGGCAAAACTATGAATTATAAATAACACCTCTTTTTGTAATTGTTATAATTATTCTGCTTGATGATTAGGGCGTGAGCCATTTTAGTTGAAGAGTAGAAAGTCAGTATTTACATCATCAACTTTCTGTCCTTAAATTATCTACAACATCAGTGCTGTATAGTTCAAACTTGCAAAGCAGTAAACTACTTCGAATGAATATCAGATTTAAAGTAATTGTTTTGGTTTAAGTGTTACATATTACTATTTATTACTTGTTTATTCTTCACTAAACATGCTTATTATTAACTGCCTCCGTAGCCTAGTAGTATGGGAGTGCGTTTTCATAACCGAGGTCGTGGGTTCGAATCCTGCAGGGACTCAACAAATTTTAATTGTTATTTCCTTGTCGGTTAGAACAGATTTGGCCGATCACCCAATTGTCTAAAAAGTAAAATGATCCATGCGTCGGATTGGCACGTAAAAGTCGGTCCACCCACCAACCGCATTGGACCAGTGTGGCGGGATACGGTCAAAACCCCTAATGGCAAGGGTTGTATTAGGAGGTCTATGTCCAGCAGTGGACTATCACAGGCTGATGATGATGATGCCTTATTAATATAATTATAGAATTATTGTCATCAACTTTAATAGCCATTACAATATATCCGTTGATTGCCTTACTTCCGACAGTGAATGCACTTTTCTATAATCTTAACAGTAGCTTTATCAATATTACATGAAAATATTGCTAAAGTTCCTTGAGCCATTTCTATATTAACGAATTTTATATTTCTATATTATTAAATATTTTATAGAGTTGGTTAAGTTTCAGTAAAAGCTTTATTTTAAAATAAGCTTATATAAATCTTTGTGTTATTGGGTATCTTTTATAACTCAAACATACGCAAACAGTGATACTTTTTCATAATAATATAGAGGCGAAAATAAATTAAGGTTCGAACAAGGTTATCCATTGATTTTCATATTCATCCTTTATTGGACTAAACTTTAAATATAAATCTATGTATACGTTTAAATATAAATCTATATATGATTCTTCTGTACGTGTTTTCATAGTAAACTCTTTCTGAACAGCTGGACTAACTTGAATCATTTTTTTTGTGTTTTCAAGTGAATTTGAGAATTAAGAGTAGTAGTAGATACAAATAAGCCCGGCAGATAGGCTACAGCCGGTATCTACGTTATTTTTCTACACTGCAAGGAAATTTTAAATCAACATGAACCAAAATCTACCTTAGTTTAATATTCTAATCCTTAATATATAGATGACCACGATCGTCAGGTCTGCTCTATGTTGCTGGTATAGTATGTTCTAGTAAATCCCTTTTAAGTCCAGACAAAACTACTAATTCCTTTCTTCTATGCATTCCTAATTTATCTTCACCAACAAGTTAGTGTGAATAAAAATTCAGTTCAGCCGTAACGTATAGCCCAATTATATGTATATTTGGTTGCGCGGGCGCGTGGTCACTCAAGTATCGTCGGCCAATTTGATTGGACCAACTAGCTCGAATGCAGCGATATGGTAGATCCTATTTAAGGACCAGAAGAGGGATGCGGTTCGAAGGACCATTTGCGTAATCCAGGCTCCGGACGACGTGGTTTGAACCGGATTGAAATCAAATAGGAAGGATAAATACACTCGTATGATGGCGGCACAGCTGCAGGTGTCTTTGTTAATGCGGTTGAGGTTCGCGGTAAACTTAAAACTATTAGAATGGAGTGTTGGCCATTCGCGTCACGTGACTTTAAAATATGATGCGTGGTAAGGAACTCCCGAAACAATTGTCGACAGCGGTGACGCAGGCCGCCGACCGCGTCAAGATGTATTCTCCTTTCACCTCCTTTATTCGCGAGATAAGGAAAAGTTAAGGAAAAGGATGGCAGGCGAAGAACGGTATAGTAGAAGGGAAGGAAGATTGTTGCATAACCTATCTGCGATTGTGTTGGGCGACTGCAAAACTGTTCGCTCGAGCAGCCGCCTGGAACAGCTAAAATTTTTAGCGGACGACATCTATCCTATATTTACGGAAAAATATCTATTTGATAACAGAAGTTCTTGAGTATTATAAATTCATAACAATATTTTTCTTGACATTTTAAACTTATTTAGTTTAATGGCGGCAATCCAAGGCATTTACTCCAAGGCATTCATTGGGTGATGTAAGTTTTTAGTTGGTATATAATATTGTTGGGTGGAAGGCGTTCAGTAGATGGGTATTGCTAGGTAATCATTGCCTTTAACGTCAAGCTTATTTATTAGAAATATTTGTTTTAGTCAGCATCAGTGATTAAGTTATTAACTATGGTATCATTTAGTATCCAAAAGTTTTTGGTTTATTAGTATTTTAGTACATATATTGTTATTTTACAAGGATGAAGTTATATAAATATATAAGTCATTTGAAGGTATCATAAATTTTATTTGAAACAATTTTATGTGTATACATATCAAAGAATGATCTTTAGATCGGTTTGAAGAATATTCTATATGTTGCATTTACATAATATTATGCTAAAACTATAGAAGATTGCAAGATATAGTTAATTACGTAAATATTTTATAAATATGTTCAGTTATTGTCATTTATTTATCAATACTTTGTGTTGTAATTAAATAGTATATATAGACTTTAAAAAGGTTACTGAAAAGACCATTTAATCAATTTATAATTGTGGAATTCTGTGAATGCGAACTTAAACTGACACAATATGTGTAACAATACAATATAAAAAAATATTTGCCTTATTTAATAGTTTTTTTTGATATAGGATAAATAAGATTTTGGAAAAACTATATA